>SNQJ01S0026309.1:222300-247622 GCA_010110895.2 Picea sitchensis | reverse complement strand
TCCTTTCCCTAGGTCAACTAAGACTAGTGCCTAGAAATTGGGCAAGGGGTCAACTATGTTAAAGGGTGGTTTATTACAAAAGATTACAAGTTACAATCTTACAATAAAGAATAACTCAATAAAAGAATATCATGTACATTTACTTACAAGATTTACAGCTTAAAGAATGATAAATTACAATAACAATCTAACCAAGTGTTTGTTCAATGTGTGCAGGATATAGAAGATCAAAGCATCAATCACATCATCATCTACACTAGATCATCAACATATTACTTCATCAACAAGATTACCAAGACAACTATTATGAAGAAATTGAAGACAATCCACACTCTTTACTATTAAGCCCACCAAGTATTATTAGATTTGGCCAAGGGTTTAATAATTAAGTTTTTCTTAAGGATTTTAAGTTTTATTGGCTTTCACCAAAGCCTCCTCCTCCTGATGTCAAATAACTGTCGGGTGCTCAAGATAGTAAGGCAACAAGGCCCACCCTAGCTTCCACGGTCAGCCTTGACAGTAAGAGTACTTCCCGAAGATGACACCCACCTGGAGATCCACGGGACAGTCCCCTGCCACTACCCTCCGTTGTTTTCCTCAAACCCGTTTTAGATGGTGGAGATGGTGGTCTAAGGTACCCTAAAATAGTCTATTAAGTATATATAACAGTAGGTAGACTTTTAGGTGATTAAAAGAGTGTTTTAAAAGTTTTAAGGTGCTTTTAAAGTGCAAAATAATGAGATGGCCGAAACTGAACTTGCTCAAAAAGTGTTGTTTAAGCTTTAACAATGAAATATATCAAAAAACAAGAACCAAATAAAGAGATAGTTGAAAAGAAAGAGAGATTATATCACATGCACGTCAATATTATCTTGATTAGAGACAATAGATTCAATGGCAAGAACAACTTGCCTTAAGAGATGGAAGAAGAAAATTTAAGTGTGTTTGCCAAGTTAACCATTCAACGAGTTACAAGCCCAAGACGTGGCTACCAATGGAGATTAAGCAATGAACCAACAACCACTTATATTTTAAGCACCTTAAGAGATATTAAGCATGAAAGTAAGATATGTGCTTAAGAGAGATTAAGAGCTTGAAACGAAATAAACTAAGCAAGATCAAAGAGATTATTGAGTGTGTTGCCCAATGGGATTAAGATATGAGATTAGATCCAATATGTAAACATTTAAGACATTAAACCATTTAGATCAGCCACATCACATGAAGAATAAAACATTAACACTTAGCTCTACCTCTTTGGGGGGTTCCTTTCCCAAATAGATAGGTTACTAGTTATCTTGTCTTAATTTATTAGAGTGTTCTTAGATCTTATTAATAAGGAAAACTTAGCAAGATAGAAGCAAGAATGAAAGTAAACCTAACAACAAACTAAGATACAAACTAATCTATTGACAACCAAGCAAATACCCACGCAAGGTTGAGAAGGTGCCCTCACCTTCTAAACCTTGCGGCAAAGCTAGAAGAAAACTCAAAAATTTGAAAGGAAAAGACTAGATCTACCCACGTCCTAGCTACCCAACAAGATTGAAGAAGAGGGGAGGCCGTACCACTTCCCCTCTTACACCTCAAGCTTGAACACTCAACAAATAGAAGAAAACAAGTGCACTTCTAAGCTAGAAAGAGACAAGAAAGGTGAGAGATAACTACCAAACTCCCCCAAGGGGTCTTTGAGTGTTGTATGTGTCTCTTTGGGGCAGCCAAAAGCCTCCTAGCAGATCTGATATACCTGTTAAAACAACAAGGTTTTCTTGTTAGGATGGCTACACACAACCAAACAAAGTTAAGGAAACCCTTGCCCTTTTGGGACAAGAAATTTCCACAAGACAAGATATATATTTAAAAGTATTTTTGACCTATCTAAACCAATATATGTTAGCTGAAAAATGATATGGATGTATAGCAAATAAGAGCAAGGTAATAGATCTAGATAGTTGGAGTGTGAGAAGCTACAAAAGACCCTTCCCTTCTAGAAGGAGTTCCCAATGGAGCTTTGAAAGTGAACCTGAAATACTCTTCCAAATTCAAGCATACAAGAGACAAAACGTTGATGCAATGATAATAAACGACACTTCAATTTACATCACACATCAAGATTTATAGACTAATAAGCATACGCATTACTAAGCCTACTTAAATAACACTTTACCTAAGATCTAGTGTTGCATGAAACAAGAAAGAATATTAAACAACATTACCTCCATTACATAAGAATGACAAGCATACGCATTACCCTTCTTATTGTCCTCCAAAGCTTCCAAATATTATTACCAAAAGAAGTGGTCTTGGAGAGGAATACTCCAAAACCCTAGAGCAAGAATGAAGTGAAATGGAAATGACAAGAAAGAGAGAGAGTGAATTGTAAATCAAGTAGCATAACAATAGCTCAAGATATGGTAGGTTGGGGGGGAGAAAAGAGATCCATTTATACTTGGAGAGGTAAACCTACCCCTCTTGGATCTAAACCAAGTGTCCACCACCAAGCAATAGAGTAGATCTCTAGGCTAGGGCGCACTTCCTAAGGTTTGCACAATAGATCTAAGGTGTAGAAAAATAGAAAAATAAATTAGATAGATCTAATGGCATGTAGGAAGTGTGGGATTTGTGCCATGGGATGTGAAAATCCTCAAATAATTTTTTAAATAATTATTTGTTGAGTTCCAAGGTGAGGGAGGGTGCACCTCTTGGGATGAGGAGAAGAGATGAGAGGTGAGGAATAGGTGTGATGTGTTGAGATCACACAAAGGCTCATGGAAAGGCATGGGATACATGCCAAAGCAAGGTGAAGAGTCATCTCTTAAATAAAAACGTAACTTTTATTGGAGAGGGGGAAAGGAGGGCGTAACTCTCTTGGAGAGCGCTCCCTTTGGTCAAAAATCAACCCAAACTTAAGTATGGGTGAGGTGGAGTGATAAGGATCACTACTAGGGGTGATAAGGAGGTTAAATGAAGTGAAAGAAAAGGAGACGGGGCCACACTCAAGTCCAAATTAAATTAAAAAGTGAAAAACGTCAATCCCCCTAGGGGGGTGCAACTTTTGAGTGTGGGGGTTGGAAAAGGGGTTAGATAGGGTTGAAAAAGTTTGGGAGGCTAAGGTTATGCTTAGGGGGTCTCTCTCTAACCATCATTTCAACATTTCACATCATCTAACTCATTATTACAATTTTACATCATGCCGTGTTTAGACTTTAGCAATTAAAATAGTTGTTATAGATTAACTGACACTCTAGGTGGACTAACTCATAGTTAAAGTTGTCCGACCGAGCTGAAATTTGGTCCAAGGATGTAGGAGGTGCTATTCCATTTCTTTTGAGCACAAATACCCCTATCAAAAGTCCAAGGATCCAGTTTTTACAATTATTGCTCAAAAATAATTAATTAGTTAAATAATTAAACCTCCAAACTTAGGGAAATTTAATTAAAAATTAATTAATTAAAAAAAATTAACCTAGACTCACTGAATTCAGAAACTTTCTATGATGTCATGGTCATTTACAATGAATTCTCTATATAGTTAGCAAAACATAAGCCCACTAGGACATGGATTCTACTTTGGAGGACATATGTAAAAGTGCGAGGAAAAAACTCAAGGGAAATCATTAAAGTTCGAAGGCCCAATGATAACCTGAGGACAAAACCATGTTGAAGTAACTCTCAGTGAGCTTGGAGTACCAAGGTGGCCGACCTAACATGACTCATCATAGGACCTACATTATTAACTTACGCAGAGGTGCGGAAATTCCAAATACAAAAATAAGTGTTGGAGCCAAACACTGCACTGTAGGACCAAAGGTCCTTCCAATAAACTGATACATCTTCCATGGCATAGATTGACCACAGTGCTAAATGTTCAGAGAACTATGTTTATAAATCAAAAAACCTCTATGGGCTAGAAGCACCCAGGAAGCATGTTATGCAAATAAATTAAAATTCCCACTTACAACTTCCTTGCTGGTGAGGCCCTTTTTGGATTAAAAATAGTACAATCCAAAAGGGGATTTTTTATCCATCGGTCCAAGTATGTTAAAGATGTGCTTAAAATACCAGTTAGAGGATTGCAAACATATTAGTACACCTATGACAATTGGATGAAAACTAAGCAAGAATGATGAGTCCAAAGTTGTAGACCCAAAACACTCTGAATCAATGATTGGGAGTTTACTCTATCTGTAACTTCAAGCGATGTCAGCAGTTGGGATGGTGGCTAAGATTCCAAACAACATAAAAAGAAACCATGTTCCAAGCTATAGAAAAGAATCTTTAGGTGGCCCAGAAGACATAGATCTTGATTTGTGGTACCCTACCAAGGATTAATTCACTTTAAAATACTATTCATATCTTCTGAATTGGTGGGATTTATTATGAATATAAAAAAGCTCTAGAAGTAGAGGCATTCTTGGGAGAATCATTGGTAACTTGGACAAGCAAGAAACAGTCCTCAATTTCTTTGTCTACCAATGAAGTTGAGTATATTGCAACAACCAGAATGTTACTAGAGTCGAAATGTGTTGAAATATCATGTGAGAAAGGCTTATTCTTATTGGTATTGGATTAAATCCCCAATGCGGATTAATCATATGCGTGTGTGTGGTATTGTTGTTATTAGATTAAATCTCATTGTGGATTAATCTACATAGATAATTGTATAGGGACCAATCCCCTTTTGCGGATCGGTCATGGGACAAAGCTCAGAAGTTAGCTAGGTTATTATGGAAGACCGGAGATTAATTAAGGTGGGTTTACCACAGTGGAGTCAGCCACACTTGTGACCTTTCACAGTGGAGTCTTGTGTATAAATAAGAATGGCAGCCTCACTTCAATTACTGATTGGAGAGGAAAGTGAAAACATCTCTTGGGGAGGACTTCTGTATTGAGTTTGAGTTATCTCTTGAACATTGTATAAGCTATTTATGATATAGGAAATTTGTTGTTGGGTTTTTCTTTATAAGTTTCCCAGGATAAATGTTGTGTCTCTTGTGAATGTGTATTTCTTAGTGATCTTGTTCTTATTATATACTTATCTATTGAAATGCAAAAATATATAATAATGGCATAAACATTATGAGAATGGATGAAACAAACCTTACAAGACATCAAAATATTGTTTTGTATTAAACCCACTACTATCTTGTGATAATACAAGTGGTATAAGTCTCTCCAAGAACCCTGACACTCAAATCAAAAACACATTCCAATAAAAATACCACTATCTTTGATGGGAGCTTGAAAATAAGAACATTAGGTGGAATATGCTCCCAAACATAATGGAGATATTTTCATACTAAACCATATAAGAATGTATTTGAATATCTACAGATTGGGAGTAGTCCCTCTTTCATCTAGTATCTCTTAAGAAAATGTACATCCCAGTAGCATCAATTAAGGAAACAGCAACGATCCAAAGTTAGGAGGAGTCATTGATTATGACAAAGAAAAGTATGAACTAGGAGGACACTAGGAGTTTTAAGATTAAGTGTGCTTATACAACAGGAGACGAGCACCATGAGAACAACGCGTGATGTCAAAGGAGGGAAGTAACTTCATAGAGAAAAGAATCATCGCAGAGTGAGTTTGAGTATGAAGTTAGAGTGTTTCCCTCAATGACAAAGGGGAATTGAATATTGTCATTGTTGTCAACAACCGATGTAGTTACATTCTAATGATGAGTTGGTATGAACAAAGAGAGGAAAATCCATGTACGCGGGACTAAATAGTGCAAGATCTCGAGGAGGGTTAGCGAAGATCAGCTTCGAAGAATGGCCTTTATGGCTTTCCGAAGGGAAAACGCAGTCAAAACATGGTCGAGATCACCTGAAATCTCCACGGAAAACGGGACCGTTTGGTCACATGGCGCCGAGATCAAGAGACGCAGTTGTTTCGCAGAAGCACGAGGAAATTAAACCCGTATTGGCAATCCGGTAATTAGTCTGATCGTCGGATCTCATCAAATCAAAGATGATGACTATGGTTGATCACCAAGCGATTAGATTAAGTCGTGATGGATTTGGATGCATAGCGCCTATTGAAAGGCGGGGAGTTGATTTGTGAGGAAAATTAAACTATCGTTGTGCAATCCCTGGTATTCGTCGCGGATCTCATTGATTCAAAGATCGACGGCTATGGTTGACCCACCCCAATAACCGCACAACTTCAATTGCGGGATTGGGCTGACGAACTAAGCCAAAGCCAGTTACGTTTCCACAATCCACATCGACCCTTGGATCAAGTTAAGTGGAATGATATGATAAGAAAAGAGCGAAGACGTGAAGTCTCCCTGAAGTGATCTATTGAACCGCCAAGGATAGTGTTCAACTTCGGCGCTGACCACTTCCGGAGAAAAGGGTTGAGAACAAGTAGATCTTAGAAGGTCGAAGTCCCAAAATGTGGACGTCAGATATGAAGAACCGCCAGTATCAGACCAAAATCGGATCATGTCTGTTTGGTGGAAGGACGGAGGTAGCCAAAAATGTCTGTGAAATAGGCGTAAAGCCGTCTAAAACACTTTGGAATATATCATGAACGTCGGATCGAGGAAAGTAGAAAGGTAGGATAAGCAAGACCAAAGGCCCAAGATCCCGAATAATTCGAATTCAGGTAATTGTTGGATCGTGTTAAGCCTTTCCGGTTCAAGAATGACCAGATGAAGTCCAGGATTGCACGAGGGTTTACACTTGGGGAACCTCACTCAGGAGGCTGAGGAAGTGGAGAAATTGGATACTCAAGGGTCTCAAAGTGGATATGAGTAGTTCAATCGAGGAGAACGCAGAAAGTCTCGACCGTAGATCAAGGATAAGAACATGTGCGCTGAAGAAGTCTACGTCGGCTGGGACAAGTGCAATAATGGATATTGACAGGGTGCCAAGGGTCCCATGGGTACTTTTAAGCGCCAAGCTAGCTGAGGAATCTCGTGATGATACGTGGAAACCACTTCGAGTGCCGTCAACAATTTATCATTTCACGGGAGTTTTACTTCAGAGTTTCACCACCAACCGTCACCCTAAGTCCAGGAATCGGAAGATTGAAGTTCGAGGTGGACATGAGTGGATAGATTGAATTGCCAGAGCATTCTCAACCGTTGAAGATTATGGACACTGATATCTTTTTGATTTGTAAAGAAATTTGGAAATTAGCCGAAGGACGAAGTCTCCAAGCGTGATGGTCCTTCATCGGAGTTAAAGCGTGATAGATGATTTTGATAGAGATGATCATTTTCCTTGGCTAGCCTGATTTACAATTGAGGATTAGGTAATGGAATAAAGAAGCAAAGGCGAGAAAGAAAACAGCACTTAAATTAATAAGCAACCGGTCTGATGTGATATGGTTATATGTAAATGGTTTGAAGGAAGCGCCTTTGCAGAACTCGGTTTCTGAAATATTTTCAGAGATATGGAATCGAGTTAAGAATAAATCGATCCATATTTGTGGTTGATTTATGAAAAACAGGTCAGATGTTTTTTAAAATGATGTGTGGTTATGAAAATTCATGTTAATGGCTGTGTTACTTTAAAAAAGGGTTATGTAATCTTAAGTGAATAGTTGTGAAATTGAATGAACATACATGTTTTTTTATGAAGAGTTGTGTTGAAAAGCTTAAAGGATTAAAAATATGCTGAGATGTGAATTAAAAAGTGTGCATGTCAGTGTCTTATTGAAGATTCAGAATAGAAGCAGACAGAGCAACATTTATGATGTCTAGTGTTTGATATAGAAGACCTTTATTGGATTACATGAGATTCATTGAAAGATTAAATGACAAAAGCAGAAGGAGCGGTGTTATGATATAAGTTTTCGGATAAATTAAGGGTGGTTGGGTGATTTTTGAAGTGGCGGTTGGAACTTCGAGGGAGTAGGTGCTTCATATGGAGTTGAAGCGACTAAATAGGGGATTGTAACCTCCTACCAATTGGATTTGGTGAACAAAGGGTGTGGGTGCATCATGATCATTGGGTGTTGATCTAAGAGGAAGAACATCTTCTATGACTTCGTAAAAATGAATTTTGCATTTTAATAGAAAAGTGTTTGTGGTTTTCACAATTGGTTTCCACGATAAAATACTATGTTAAATATTGATTACGTAACAAAATAAAATTGATAAAGATTATTCTCTTGGTCACCTTCTGGGTAATGAAATACGTCCTTCAACATGACCTTTCATATGATTAAATGCTTCATTAAACAATTAATTGTTAGTAAATAGTCATTCATTTATATTATTTATATTTATATTTTTATATATATTTATATTTGAATACATTGCCTTCTTCTTTATAATTGCTTTGTCCTCAAAGCATGTTATGGAGAGGCTTACTTCTTCACTCTGGCTTGCAATGTCTTCACACAACTCTCTATTTTTGGTGAATTCGAGTTGGCCGTCTGAGAGACGATATATGGTAACGAAAATTGAAGCCGAGAACTTCGGTATTATTGAAAGGATCAGGACTCATCTAATTCAATCTTTTGTGGATTGTTGCACTTTCATGATGAATGATTATCATGAGATTTAATTGCTTTGGTATCAATATTTTTCAGACGAGTTAGTCGTTCTCGTCCTGAATGACATTTATATTCTGACCGGTTAAGATATCCGCTCTTATCATTTGGATGTTGATAAGGTTCTTATAACATGATTTTCCCTTATCATGTTTGTAGTGTTTTCTTGGTTTAATTTAGATATATGATTTTTCTTCACACATCAATGTTGTGTTAATTTTTCAAACTAACCGGTTTCAATCTCGTTGATTTTTCAACTTAATGTTTAATGCCCAAAGCCAGTTTTATATCAGCAAATAAAACTCAGCAGAAAGTAATTTTTCAAAACTGAAGATGAGGATTCTAAACTTCTTTTATAACGTAGAAATAAAATATCGACAACATATAAAACTTAGAAAATATAGACACAATTTTGGTCTAACAGCGACCACGGAAAAACCCACAAGGGAAAAGCCGGTGAAGGGGCTTTTATTTATGACGGAGAATTTCTTCCTACGACATATTCATCTTGAAACCCAAAAGCTACCTCAAACTTTCATTAGCAAATCGCCATGAACGGTCCTAGAAAAAGCTCCTCGATTTACAGGCGAAATAGTATCTATCCTGAATACTGACTCTGAACTTGTTTCATCTCTAGTACACTTCTTGATCTACACATGAGAACTCTCTCTCATGCCTCTAAAACCAATGATTGCTTTCAATATACACCCTCATCTAATAAGACCATTAAATGCGGTCTTCATCCATCTGGTGGATCTTCCAACTAACAATGGAGATCTCATTGTCGATGAAGTGTATCCGCAACTTGATGCAAAGGTTTCATCATAGTGGAAACTCCCTCAACTTTGTGTAACCCCAAACCCTGAAACTTTGTACTTCTCAATCTTGTCATGCGTGGCGCTGGCGATATAGAGAGCCACCTAGAAGTCACCATTGACTTCCCCTGAGGTCTCAGAACAACCTCCAGGACATGGATTCTTCACTTGAGTGGTGTACTCTTCCATCATGGCATCTCTCCATGCCTATCTACTAGAGGCCTCCTCAAAGGTGGAAGGCTCAGGAATTTCATGAAATCTTTTCCACCATGTGATGCCAGGCAAACCTCTAGAGGTTGCTCTCCCTCAGCACTGTGCAGGATTCTTGAACCTGTGCCTCTCCTCAGGTGTCCACGAAGCCCGTGGAGCTTCCTCCCTCTACGAAGTAGTGTCTTGTGGAGGACTCTCCTGCTCAACCCATCTCACGAAGAACAATGATCTGTAGTAGACTACGAGAAGTGCGATGTTTGAGCACATTGGACCCAGTGCTTTGTGAACTTTGAACTTCATGTACATCACTGGCCCGACCCTATTGTCACAGGCACAGGCCCCAAACTCTGTGCATGCTGCTGGTGTGGAGCCAGACTCAGGAGGCTGAAGGCCGCTCTCTACGTCCCTCTAGACTTCTAAGGCTGTGTCCTCCTCAAATGTGACATCCCTTCTTAAGACAGTCTTCCTCAAGGAGGAAGGTAAATACAAAAGGCCTTTGAAGTCTCATTATTTTAACAAAGTCCTCTCTGCATGGGATCCATTTTGTCCTCTTCGAAGGGACATATGAATAAATGATGCACCCAAAAATACGAAATTTCCCCACCTCATGCTTCTTCCCAAAAAAAGCCTCATCGAGAATCATGCTCCCCACAGCCTTGTGAAGACTCTTGTTTGCAGATAAATTGTAGTGTAGCATGCCTCAACCCTTAGAAATAGTGGCGACCCACGATCATGTAGCATGGCTCTGTAGCTAACAATATTATGTTCTTCCTCTGCAACCCCATTAAATTTGCGGGTTGTATGGAAACGATCAACTCCCTCGATGCCCTCTGCACAAAATTCCACATGAACTCGCGGAGGTATACTCACCCCCAGTCCAGATCTGGTTTCTGGTTTCTTCCACAAATGCAGTTCCACAAAGACTTTGAACTGTGGAGCAGAAGACTGTCCTTTTGTTATTCATGAAAATCGGGACTTCAGAAGAAGAAGTCATCAATGAATACAACATAGTATTATAGGGGAACCAGTCCTTGACCAAGAAGACATGGGACCACCTCCCCATCTGGGATATTATAGATCTAATATCCTTTTGGATCTACTGTCATTGCTTCGAAAAGCAGTCTTGGTGTACTTTCCCCAAAGCACCTTGCACAACTCATGGTGCTCTGAGCTGAAATCGGAACTCCCGTCACCATCTCCCTGAGAACTCTCAAAAGCCCCATGGTGCAAATGCCATCCCTCTGTGCCATAGCTCACATAGGTCCCTGCTGCTACTGGTAGAATGAGTCAGTGTTTCTCGCTTAGCTAAGACAAAAAGCTTATGCTGAGTCTCATGTTTAGTACCAATCACTTTGGCCAAGTGATGCTAGACTCTACAGGGGAAAAAGCACACGCCCATCACCCGGAAACGAATCTCATAGCCTTTCTCACCTCAATAGTAAGCCCGGCACTAGTTCTTCTTCAAACTTTGGGTGCCTGTGAACCCTGCAATCCAAAGGTCATGAGCAAGACTCCATCCGAAATTATCACGGTCCCAGCTTGATACCACCCATGACCTCTGGTCATCTCAAAGAACTTATCTGCATCTCCACTGCTGAGTAAGATTTGTCAGAATTAACTCTGGTGTTGTCATATGGCCGAGGCACTGCTGTCAATATACCAAAGTATCTAAGTAGTGGTCTAGAGGATAGACCACCTAATCAAGAGAAATTTCTTATCAAAACTTGGTGGAAAACTTCTTCCACCTCCTACTTGAGGATTGTTGTTTGTTTCTTCTTCTTGTTTTAGACAACACATCTGCATAATACCCAAACTTATGGCATGCAAAGCACTGACTTTGCTCATGTCCTTCTTACCTTCACCCTCTTGGGCTTGTGTCCTTCCTTTGGACCCCTTTTGAACTTCTTCTTACTAGTGGTAGCAAGAGACACATTCTCCTCCTCATAACCTGTAAATGAACTTCCATGTACATAACCTCTCTGGGTCTGCTCCTGAGCAAAGTCATCCCAAAGGCGTTCCCAACCAAGAAGCCTAAACAATGCCCTCAAAAGCGACTCATTGTTTCGGAGACTCCATTTGTCATTGTTCACAAGATGCACTATCCTTCATGGCTACGACAGCTCATCCCTCACTGTGTCAGATGTGATACATTTCAATACCAGTGTTTGCTCTTTGGTTTTCCTCAAACCATCTTTTCGGTTCATTTGTACTGCGGGCTTTAGTTAGTCAAAGACTCCATCTCATAGTCATGTGTCTTCCCCGTCACGTGGAGAATCAAATGATCCTTGATGGAATCAAAAATAAATCTCAACTGATACTATTTTTGGTAACAGTACAGAAGGAATAACATTAGTAGGTACTGAGATGGTAGTGGTATTCTCCACAATGTCCCTAGCTCATTTTTCTTGCAAAAGCAAGATCGTCATCTCCTTCCAAGCACCAAATTTGCTGCCCCATCAAGTCCGTCCTCAAATCTCTCAAACCAGTTGCCATTGACCCTTTTTTTGCTGAAAATAACCAATTCAAAAATCTGCCCATCAGGTGGTATTGTCCCAACATTAAATGCGCTGAAATCTACGCCAACTTCTCTTATTTCCGGCTCTAATAACATAATTGAATTTTGGAACCCCAATAACGGTTCGGTCTGGTGATTTTTGGTAATGTTAAATGCCCAAACCGGTTTATATGACAATTAAATTCACGTGAAAATATACTTCAAAGCTGAAACAGCAAAGAGAATTATGGGCATCGTTTTCCAACGCTTGAGAAATAAAATGTATTTGACATATAGAACTTAAGTATGAACCGCAGGAATTTTGGGTCTAACGCCGACCACAGAAACCACAGGGAAAACCCGGTGAGAGGGGGCTTTTGTGTTATGAGCTTAGGATAAATTTATTTCTGGCATATTCATCTTCGTATATTTACACAAACTTATCTGTACTTTCTTTTGCAAAAAATCCTTCTGAACGGTCCTAGAAAAAGCTCCTCGATTTATGTGCCAAATCACTTCGTATCGTTATCCCGATAATAAAATGTTATGACGTCTTGATTTTAGGCGCAAATTTACTCTGGCTGCAGGAACAACTCTCGAAAACCGCTTAATCTTCAAAAGCGTATGCGACCCTCCAAATTAGATTTTAAAATTGTATGGAATTACAAAAATTTATGGCCGGCAGGTGCCTTGATTTACGTACCCAACAAGTATTGTAGCCGAAACCGCTTGGGATGCGTGTCAAACTCCTCAAAACTCTAGCTGTTTTCCTCGATTTTTGTGCATAAAATTGGTTGTACGAACTCTAGAAATCCATACCGCCACAATCGCATTAAATGTTGCCCTGTGAATTTTGTTGCTAGCTTGTTGCGCTGGGATGCGCTTAACTCTGCGCAAATGTTGTCTTCTTATTTCGACCTCTCTTACTCTTGCTCTCAACAAGAATGAACAGAACAACCAACGAATTGGGTGCACCCCTTACCCTAATGTCACGACCTCGCTGAGAGAGGGTGAAGGGTTTCAATCAACGGTTGAGATTGAATTAGATGAGTGATTGAGATTTAATGTCCATTCACTCACCACCTTCACTTAAGTCATAAAGTCAAATTTTTAATTTGCATCTCTGGAATAAATGACTAGACCCGTGGGCCTTTCTCACCTTAGGCATCTGGGAAGAAACCTTGCCTTGTTTTTATTTAATTAAAAATTTTAACAACCTTGTTAATGGCTAAATTTCAATTAGTAAATTTTACACTTGGAACTTCGTCATTTGTCTGCAACATCGGCGTTGACTTCTTCTTTTGAAAGTTAACTTTGTAGCTTCTTGGTAAATGTGAATTGGTTGTAATTGTTCCATTTTCCGTCTTGGATTTTATCGTGATGATTCGCCAATTTGATGGGATGGTCATTGTTTCCCTTATCTATGATGATTTGTTGGTAAGTTGCTTTTGACATTTCTTGGTATTGACTTCTTCTCTGACACCAACTTATCTTAATTTGGGTGATCAGGAGTTCTAACTATGATTCTTGAAATAGAAATTTATTAGTTTTATCGGTGATAAAATTTTGTGATTTCTTTGCATATTTTCAATAATTTTTATTTTAAGCAAGCCTTTGGAGATATCTTCAAAGTCTTTTGGCGAATGTCGACTCCAATATGAGTCCTATAATGTTGGCTTTTTCTTATATGAAAATGTCAAAACTTCTTCTTTGTTTTAAGATGAAAGATACTGATGTTCCATCTGGGTATCTAATTAGCATCTTCCATATCATCACCACAAGGATCTGCGAATTGTGAATACAAGGGTATAATCGCAAGGATCTAACAACGAATTGTGATACAAAGGTATAATCACCAATGTTTAATTGTAAATCGCTTATGTCATGTTCTTTTTAGTTCCACAAGTTTATCTCTTCAATTATATTTGGCATAGGAATCAATAATTGGTTAGCATATTTGGTACTAACATAATTACCATGCTCAATAGAATCAATAGAAATACTAACATCCTTCCATGCAAGTGTTCCTTTGATTCTAAGTAGCACTAACACATATTTTGTAGTAGTCTTAGGAAATCTTCCATTTTCATTACTAGACTCCATTTGCTTTCGTCGATAATTTGCAATAAATAATACTTTAATTAATTAATACCCTTATAAAAATTTTATAAATGACTTGTAAATAAAATTCCTTTTACTTCTCTTTCTCACTTTCACTTCTTATAATTTCCTTTAATAATCCACTTGAATTTGAATTTGAATTTGTATATATATATATATAATATTTTTGATATAACTTTTTAAACTCAATTCTTTAATTTTTAGGCTTGGAAAATCTTTTAATGACTTGAAATATATACCTTTTGTACTTTAGACTTCCTTTTAATTTGTATAATTTCACTTTTATATATATATATATATGAAATTATATAAATTAAAAGGAAGTCTTGAAGTACAAAAAGGTATATATATTTTCCATATATATATAATTTTCCCTTTCACTTATAAATATCTTCACAACTTTCCAAAACTTAATATTAAATACACCTCTTTCTTTAAGGTTTATATTTGCCACCATATATTACTCCCCTTTAGAAATTAAATAATATAAATATTTGATTTTCAGTGGTTTGACTTATCCAATTAATAATGAAAATTTTGTGTCACGATCCACTTCAATTTTGTGACCCTTCTCCTAAATTGGTGTGACCCTTCTCTATCGTCACGATTTTCTATACGTACGATTTCTACGGTAGTTGACTTGCAGAGTTATAACGACGGCTTACTCTTGTTGTGTTACCAGTCTGAGAGTGATATGGCCCGACAACTTCCGATTAGATGATTAATGGTGGTCTTTGATGGGAGTTTTTTTCTTAACTCAATCTCTCTAGTGCACCCGATTCCTCACACGACCATAGGCCATGACTCAAGCAAGAAACCTTTTTTAATGCTAGCATCGACCAATCAACAATTAGTGAAAATGAGCTTGAACCAGTGTCCTCTTGTTCCGATATTCAACGTTGTTTCCACATTAACCGAGGTTGTTGGAGTCACGATTTATTAATAAATTTGGCCGACAGATACTATCGTGTTGAGACTGTTTATTTCTTGAGCAACGATTCAAAATTTAAAATAGAATTTATAATTGGCAGCGAAATGATTCTAGGTTTTTTTTTTATGTTTCTTGATAATTATAGTAATAAGTTAATTGTCTTGATTTCTTTTTTCCTTCAAACTACACTAGATTGATTTTTTTTTCTTCTAATTTTCTTTTAGCAAATATCTGACAGATTACTTATTTTTTCTTGGTTTTTTTTTTTATTATTATTCTTGTTTGATTTTCTGCAGACAAACTTCTTATATAACGGTGGAATAATAATAATGTTTTGCTTCAAAAATCTTATCTTGATATCTGGCGTTAACTTCTAATTTTTTTGCAGCAGAACAATTATTTCTTCAACAATAATTTATGATTTTTGTTTTGTTTTTTAAGTGGCAAAATGTTTGTGGTCAAAGACCTTGGAAAAAATTAGAAAAACTCTGATAGATGGGGGTTGGCCAAAAGTCGGTTCAGACAAGGTCTGATAAAGAGACTAGCCAAAGGCCAGGATTAGAAAAACGAAGCTCTGATACCAATGTGGCAAACAACCTATTTGAAAACTACAAGAATATCCAATTTATGTAAGATAGAATAAAGTAATCCATTTAAGATGAAATACTAATATATTGAGTAAATGTATAAGAATGAATAGCATGCTTACAAATGAGAAATGAAGGTTGTATATATACCCACACAAGGGTGCCCTTTCACAAGAAACATGACCTTTCATATGAGGTGTCTCTTCATTAGTAATGTTAATTATTAGTCATTCATATATATTTGTATTTATATATTATATATATTTATGTTTGTTACAGTCCATAAGGATTTGCACCATAAAACTACTTTCTAGCTAGATTCAAAGACGCAAGGTCCATAAGGAGTTGCACCTTAGGGTTTTGATTTTAGTCTATTTGATCCTTGAACTAGACACTCTAGAAGAAAAAAAAAAAAAAGACACCTAGGATTCATAAGGGTTTGCATCCTAGGGGTTTTTTTCTTATAGGTTTTGATCCTAAGGTCCATAAGGGATTGCACCTTCAGATTCAACGCTTCATTCTTCTTGAATATCTAATTCATCTTTCAAAGTGTTGCTTGACTCCATTGCCCAAAGAAGTAGACAACACTAGTCTTATTGTTTGTGATGCTATAATCTCAACAACTCTCAAACCTTCACTTAAATTAGTTTTATGACATCATTGGCATGCTAATTATATCTCAACGCTTTGCAGTTTTATTGGATAATTTGCTGCTGTCATAAAGTGAATGCTATAGCCACTAGGGTTGCAATTTATAACTGAATAGTACTTAATATTGTGGCAAAACTTGCTCAGAAAATTGGTTCAGCAATTGGATATTGTTCCTCTTGTTATAAACTAAATTCTAAGACTCAATTGCTAATTTTCTGGGTTGTTTTCCCTTTTGCCGTTAAAAAATATTCATTGCTGATATATATTGGTTTACTGCTGCAATTTTACAACAACAATAGGTTTAAATTGTTATCTAGTGTCAAAGGGCGATCAATATGATATATAACTTGGTGATTTATAATTTTATGCATTGAAGAGTTTATTGTCTCGTACATGTTTCTCAATTACCTCGTCCAATCTATTTTTTCCCTTCACCTTTCCTAGATCTAGCCTAACCATCTAAGTGACCAAGATGAAGATTTGAGGTCCTAACAGGCTGCCAACTAGGTTTGTCTCTGACCTCAAGTTGGCTCTAAGTTTCAGCTGTCAAAAAATGTTTTGTTGCTGTTTTATAACAACAAACTGTTCAAAAACTTTATTGTTGTTTTGTTACGGTTACATAAGCTTTTAAGGTGCTCTAGCATGTAGTTTTAGTGACCAATAGGTTAGCACATGCATACCATAAATATGTAACACACCTCTTAGATCTTTACAACTGAAATAATGTTCTAAACTCTAGCATACATGAAATGGACACAAAGGTTTTTGGTCAACATGACCCTGGACAAACCCCCCCGGGAAAGACCAGTTTGGAATATGAATCTATATATGCGATGTAAAGAATGTGAGATACAACAAGTACATGAAACAAATGAACCTAATAAAATGGCAGCCCCTCTCAAGCTGTTATACAAGTCCAAGAAGGAAGATGTGCCCAAGCATGGTGTGCCCTTCTCAAATGTTGTCCAATCTCACTAAAAGCTTGTGCCCTTGCTCCCTGAAGCTCTGATGAAGAAACCCTTGCACACAACTCTGAATATGTGTGTTACCTCTCCAACAAAATTTTCCTCAAAGCAATCTGACAAGAGCAAGTCCTCCCTACTATAAGTGTGCCCTCCTCCAAGGAAGCATCCACACCACAAAACAATGGAAGTGAAAGCCTCCTAGAGCCCTCCATGGAAGGAGGCGCCCTCGAAACCCTCTCTCAATGCTTCCATCATCATCTCCATAGCTCAACTCTTTCTCTCCAAGTGAACATAAGAGTGAATGAGCCTCTATTGGCCCTATGCACCCTTCTTGAACCTCCATAAGGAAACCTAAAAGATGAATGGATGAGATCACTCCATCCCATCTCTAATCAAAGGTTGAGATCATCCCACAATAATCTCACTCACAAACCCACTTTGGGTTAAGTTCATTTTATGTCTCCTAATTCACCCACAAATTGAATTAATAGTCACTTTAGGCTAAAATGACCAAATTTCACTTTTGACTTAAATCTCCCAAGTCAAAGTGAAATTAAACATGTACAAGGAGCATATTACCAAAGTATCTCCCACTTGTGGGTAGAGACTCAAAACCACAACGGGACACTTCCCAAGGTACACAAATCTCAACACAAGATAGGGGATTGTAGGCTTGGCTAATCTTGCTACTTATCCCTTGAAGTAACTAGGGAAACCTCCCTTGTGTTGGATCCCTTTCCTTCACTAGAACGAGAGAAGTATCTACTCAAGTGGTAGTGGTAAATACCTCCGATTGTTACACATGATTGGGATCATATGAAGGGCTTTGCACAAGTACAAATCCTATGATAACAAGTAGCATAATTATGGTCTTTACAAATATTATTAGCAAACTTCAATATCAAAATTTTCCAACATTCGACCCATCTCGTCTTATAAATTGCTTCATGTACTCCAAATATGACATTTTATATTGACAAGGATCCATGTGCAAGATAATTTGTAGCCATATCTCTTCTATACTACATTTTAGCACTCTATCTTCCCTTAAGTCTCACTCGTTTGTCATTGAGGATGACTTGGATAATTTTTAACAAGGTATACTTCATAACCCAATTTCTTTCATTTCAAGTATCTCTCCTCATTGCATCCTTAAAGTTGCATGTTACACAAGATGGACAATAAATTCTCACTCTTTTATCCTAATATGGCTTTTTAAGGTGCAAGCTAACTATTTACCCCTTCAAATAAAAACTTCAAAGCAGCTAGTCACCCCTTTAAACAGACATTTCAAAACTCCTTAAAAATAAGCTATAATGAATAGGCATACAAAATAGTTACAAAGCTATAATGAATAGGATACAAAATAGTTACAAAGCTATGTAAGAATAGAATTGTGTCTGAGGTCACCTTATCTGTTCTCATTGTGTTGTTTACAAAAGACCTTACCATAACTGCCGAGTAGATGTAAACATTCAAGGAACAGTGATCTTTATCACTGAAATAAAACTAAGATTGCCTGATCAGCTTGTGTCATAGGGACAAAATTTTCATAATCAAGTACAGACATTTTAAAAAGGATTTGCTGAGACAAAAGAATAACTTACACAGCTCTTACCCAGAATTTATCGGTAAGTCTTGCAATGCAATAGAATTGCTGAGCCACTGTAGAAACTTTGACAATAAACATTAACAATACCTTGCATTCCAAGTCCGAGGGAGTATACCAGGCTATAGAGAATTTCACATAAAACTACAAATGACCCTATCAAGGAGGAAAACGAAGTGAAAATACATTTTAACAATTGCCAAAACCAAAATTATTGCATACTC
The DNA here is from genome assembly GCA_010110895.2 of Picea sitchensis. Taxonomy (NCBI): domain Eukaryota; kingdom Viridiplantae; phylum Streptophyta; class Pinopsida; order Pinales; family Pinaceae; genus Picea; species Picea sitchensis. The sequence goes on along the minus strand of SNQJ01S0026309.1, from coordinate 228,507 downwards.
CAACAACTGCAACATATACAGCCATTCCACCTTGGGATGCTGATGCTTCAATACTAAATGAAATCCACTCACTTTCCAAGTTATTAGATGCTGTGCCTCTAAATGCTCAGCGCTACACAAAACACTTTATTTTTCACTTAAAGTCATGGTTCTGTCTGGCGATCACAAGAAACATAGGGCTAGTAATAATTTCCACTCTGACAATCAATCATACACTTGCTATACATAATGGCTGGCAACTACCTATTCTATCTTTCAAGAATAGTTGCAAATAGTGATACTTACTGAGAAACTTCCGGCCCTCACAGCAAATTGCAGATTTAATGAGCACAAAGTGAGTGCAGCCTTCCTCATTCCATAGGACCTTTTATGTGTCATTTGAGGCTTTGACATATTCTAGATGAGCATTCAAAATGACGCTTGTTAGATGAGCACCAATATATGTTCCATATAAAAAACTGCATTCTCTTAGTTTAGAAGGAAGCTGCCAAACCAAGAAATGATAGGGAAAATATTGCGGCAGCCCAAATTCCATGCCAAAAATTCAATAAGTCGTCTCCTTATGATCAAAATTCACAGCTTATTCAAGACCATCTGCAAAGAATTCTCGTGCATGATCTATAAGATTTATAGGGAATCCGTTATGTAGCATGAAGGCTGGTCAAAGAAATGGACAGTCCTGACAATCTCTAGCATACTTAAATTCATGTAATTGAAGTCCAGCTGGTGAGTGGGTTTTAAGATCTGGCAAAACCGCTGAAATACCATGCTTTGATGAAACTGGATCAGAAAGTTTTTGAGCAATGTGAGAATTTAAAACCTTGGAACTTGATGTGAAAATTTCTTTGTTGGTTCCAGTTAGTTTTCCCTTGACACTTCTACCCAGACTGTTCTTGTACCAATTGATTCCTTCAAAGACAAATCTCCCTGAGAAACTGCTTTACTCACAGTTCTATTTGACCTCTTTATTTTGTTTGCATGATCTGAACTCATAAGATGAGTCTTACTTGACCAGGCTGCTGCTGCGAACTACCAGGAATGTCAGCTACTGGTGAATCCCCAGAGGGCTTTCCTGATACATCTTGAAAGCTGAAACCATGGTCTTTTCCTAGTATTCTCTGCATCTCTTCCCCCGAATCTTCTGCTATCACATCCATAGTTCCACTCTGATAAGATAAAGAATTTGACTGAGCATCTAACTGAATGCCAACCCTTGGAATGATTGTCTGTCTTGAATCAGAAGCAACCCTAATGTCTTGTTTAGAAGATTTCAACAGGACAAGCAACATATCCATGCTGAGTTACTGTTGAACTACATTTCGATTTTGTCACAGCCATAACACAGAGCTAATGGAGTCCCAACTAAAACCGGAGTTAAACTGTGGATCACTGAAGAAAGCAAATGGCAGGTCACATATCTGTTCATTGATTGCAACATGTTAGTGCAATTGACCTGTTCTTTATTACTCTCCTACTACCATCAAGGTTCTTAACAAATCGCAATTCATTTTGAAAGACAATTTATAAAACGAAATGACTTGACTATGTGACATCCAGTGCACACAAAGCAAAGTTGCATAAGATAGTGTATGTCACCTTGTGGAGTATTGTGGGGTTCTTACCCCAGTGAAGAACTGCTTGATTGCCAGACTGAAGCAGTGCAAAATAGCCCAGGAGGAAAAGAGTTTCAAACAATACTAAAGCTACCTGAACCACAAAATCACCACACAATTAGGTTTCCTTCAATTGATGCTGAAGTACAGAAAAACATGAAAAAGGATATTCTGACCAGACCATTTCCATGTTCAAAGTTTCACTTGTATGCACTCTACCAGATAATTCAACTCAACTCTATCCAATACTCCCCAGCATCAAAGTGCTCCCAATAAATGTTTCCCAACTATAACTAATACAGTGTCTGTGTCTGGTATATACTTACCCAGCCCTACAGAAACTTCAAATCCACTAAAAAAGTCTCTCCTGGACTTAATGCACTAGAGTAGTTGACTTTTAAATTTAATCATCAGATTTGTCTTTTTCCAAATTTAATGCAAGTGGCATTTCCATAATGTGCATAAGATTTTCTGTAATAAATAGGACTAGTAAATCCTGTGTCCCCAAGAATCGGAAACTGGAAAAGGGACATGGTAGGAAACAAGTATGGGGTCCAAAAGTATTGGAACCTTCAAGCTAGAACTCTTAGGAAACCACAGGGAAGTAGGACATTAGGGTGCACACACATTTACACAAACAACGGTGGAAAGAGAAAATATAAAACGGACTTTATTACTAAAATTACAATGATACATCTCTCACTTATAAATCACCTTACATGATATATTAATAACAGCCCTAGATGGTTAGGTGGTTTAACCTTAACATTATCATGACATTGTTACATGTTTAACATATAATGTGACAAAGTATTAATGATTATTGCGTACAATCTCTTGTCCTTCATAGCTTGAGCCTGGAACTGAGGAAACTCAACAATACAGACACTGATGATTCCAGCTCCAAATTGATTGCCAAGACAACAGAAAAGTTGCACTCCCTTCTCCACTGGAAGCTCCTATCTCCTGTTCTGAATGCCCAATGGACCTCTTCTGATCCCAAGGACAAGTGGATTCATAGGCTGCACAGTGTTTGGTCTCTTCACCTCAGCTATAAACTATGAGTATTTGCATCACTCATTGTTATCAGGGGCTGCCATCTAAAGTTTGCTTGGCTAAAAGTGAGCTAACCGATTTTCTTTGTTTGGTATGTGGTAGTCCAGAGACAGTGAGGCACATTCTTTGGTACGGCAAGTTTGCCAAGAGTTGTTGGAAATATATTCAGGATTGGCACTCAGCATTGTTTCAAGGGCAACTTCATTGGTGAGTGCTATTTGGAGACTTCCGCAACAAAGTGCTCTCTGCATTCTTGGGAATTTGTCAGTGCGTTAGAATCACTGCTTTGTTCACTATCAGGAGGTTAAGGTGCAAGTATATTTTCTCTGATGAGATCAGGTTCATTTCAATCCTTTTCTTATGTTTAGCAGGAAGACGTATGTAATATGTATGCAGTTGTTAGCTAAACGTTAGCTTGTGATCAAAGATGCTAAAACACTAGATATTCTCATTTTATTTCTTCCCTAGAAGGGCTGACGAAGAGGATACGATTCATCTTGTATATAACCTTCTGCCTTATTTTCAGTTTTGTAAATATATTTCTGTTAATATAAGATGTATTTTCAAAAAAAGTATTAATAGTTGTTAAAAAACATTCATCAAGTATGATTCTAACACACCCACTCAACATGAAATAACACTTCATGTTTTACTCACTCTTTATACAAAAGTTGAGAATTCGACCAAAATTGTTGATGTGAAGACCAAATACGGTCAACTCCTATCCATTGGGTCACCTGGGCAGCCAAACACAGTGCCCAACAATTTTTTAGAAGAGCTACCTGGATCTGTAATGTATATTCAACACAACAAGGACCCAAGTAATCAAGACTGGCTGAATTACTAGAACTGGATGGTTTGAACAAGTTTTGGGCTTCACTAGCGAAACCAGTGATTTGAACCGGGTTTGCTCCAAAAATAGATGGAAAAAAGAAAAGAAAAAGAAAATGGATCTAACCCCTCCTAAACCATAATCCTAACCAATATATAGATGTCTCTCCCCCTCTATTTTTCTCACACCCTTCTCATTGAACACTTGTAAGCTAATGAAAACTTTGGAGCTTATGAAAACTTTGGAGCTATAGAAGAGATTCAAGAGTGCTGATTTGGAGCTGTTCTTGGGCTGATGCATTCAGAGTGCTGAATCATAGTGCTTCTTGGGCTGATTTGGAACAATTAGGCTGATTTATAGTGCTTCTTGGGCTGATTTTGAGTGTTGCTTTAGAGGGTTTCTTGGGTTGATTGAAATCTATTTTAGGCAGATTCAGAGCTGTTCTTGTGGATTCAAACACTTTGGGCTGATTTGGTCTTCGAAGCTTGTACAATACAAATTTCGATAGAGGTGCAACCAATTATTGAACAAGACACTTGATTGAGATCCCATCATCTTGGAGGAGATTGATCCCTCCTTAGAATGGGTCGTAGAGAGTCGGCCAGCAACATTTGTGACAATGACTTAAGCTGGATGGTCTTGGAGTTACTTCCATTGCTAGAGAACCTAGACATTGGTGTTGGACTTGGACCTTCAATGGCATTGAGTAAAGATGCCGAGCACACACCTGCAGAGAACGTAGAGGATCTAGACTAGAATGATAATGGGAATGCTATGCTATGAATCTATGAATTGGTCGTCGAGTATAAGAAGATCATTTTTGGACTCTAGAGGCCATTTAGACCCTCAATGTTTATGTATTTTCCCTAAAAACATTAATGATACCTATCTCAAAACTCATATCTTCATGTGATTTTGTTATTTCATTTTACATGCCATATACATGAGAAAGATTTGCATATTTGGTGTGTAATGACATTGACGTATACGGGTTTTTTTTATATCAAAATTTGAATATTTCAAGTTTTCTCATCAAAAGGTTTTAATATGGATTTTTTGGCCAGTTAGTGATTTTAACATCAACTAGATCTAGCCAGATTCTGGTTCTGACACCATTGATAAAATTTGCTTCTCCTCTGGAACCCATTTTAATATCGATGTTTTGGCCAGTTTGTGATTTTAACGTCAACTAGTTCTAGCCTAACTCTGTTCTGACACCATTGATCAAATTTGCTTCTCCTTTGGAACCTGTTATCGCTCAGTTTGTAGTTTAGGTCAAGTAGCTGAAAGGTAAGGGTCAAACTGGCGTAACAGGAGCTTCCCCACCCACTGTCACCTCGATGGGGGGCTCTTTCTATTTAGGGTGGCTAAACCCAAGGGAGACGTCNGGGGGGGGGGGGTTCCCATGAGGTTTTCCCTCTTTCCTCGTTTATTTTAGTGTATCTTTTGTATTTGGGTACCTAACATGGCCTCGTTGCCATGACCCATTCTTTATTTTCACCATAGTGATGTTCAAGGGGGGTGTTGGAGATACTTCACACACACCTATGATTTCTTTCTCCTAAGGTTTTCCCTATGTTTATTAATCATTATTCAGTCTCCTATAGTTTAGAGAGAATATTCATTTTTCCTACATTCTAGGGGAATATTCTCTTCAGTTCACACTTTAGTTTGATCAATTTAGTGGAGTCTACATGTCGCATTGGTTTCATCACCATGCAGCATTGGGATCATCACCAGCTAATGCGCATTGTCCTTGGGATTATCACCAGACTAGCGCATTACTCTTGATTCCCTGATCTCCTCCTCACTTCACTCTGTTTCAGTCAGTTAACTGAAGACTGAGAGACTAGTTAACTCAGACTAGGTTGCAGTTTACTCCTGTAACTGTCGGTGTGTGTCAAGATCACTCTAGACCACCACTATGGCGCATTGGTTTCTCCTCCAGTGCGCATTAGTTGAGTTATACACGGTATATCATGTGTAAATTTCATTTGGTTAATAGAATTCTTCAATTCTTTCTCTCATGTTTCTCTCTTTTCTCATTTCTCCACAAACTATGTATGTATTTTGGCTAGCTAGATCTTCTATGTGCAGGTTCATCCACATTTACACTATGGTGACGGTTTCATGGAATATGCCACGTGGCAGACAAATTCATCGACATGTCAACAGTCATGTTATTGTCAGACTGGCGACGATAATGTGCGACGAACACCTATTTCATATAAACCTTCCACACACGCCACATGGCAATTGCTTACATCTCAATTCCAACAGATTGTTATAGCATCGAGAGTGCGACGAAAGTGGTTCGACTAATAGCTAGAAAGTGGATTTATAAGAAGACAGACGAGAATTCGTCGAATGAGCGTCAGAACGACGTCGAAAAATGAGCCAAATGTACTATTGCTTCAAACTCCAACACTCCCAATTCTCTTGTTGTCTAGAAATCTCCATGTAAAAATTGCTCTACATGCAAAAAAGTGAATGTGTAATTCTTCTCATCTACCCATACAAATTTCCTCTCTTTCTCTTACTTGTTTGACTTACACTCTTCCCCACGTTGATTGTACTTGTTATCGCTCAGTTTGTAGTTTAGGTCAAGTAGCTGAAAGGTAAGGGTCAAACTGGCGTAACAGGAGCTTCCCCACCCACTGTCACCTCGATGGGGGGCTCTTTCTATTTAGGGTGGCTAAACCGAAG
>SNQJ01S0026309.1:198689-217184 GCA_010110895.2 Picea sitchensis | reverse complement strand
GTCCTCAAGAGAGACAAGCTCGAGACCCAACTTTCTATACTCGGACCTCGTCAGGGACATGCACTGAAAAACGATCAAGAGCAGCCTGCTCTGATACCACTGATCCGGATTATTTTCGGCACGAAATGAGAGTGGAGATATAACACATAAATATTTAGATATATTGTAAGAGAGACAACAATATAACAGAGATATAGCGGAAATATAAAAAGAGTCACAGATATACAGTAATACATGATTTCTATTAACGAAATAAATGTACAGAGACTATAAAATACAGAGTGAAAGACTCGATAGAATGGTGGCAGCTTATCTCTGAAAAGAGATGTGACGGCTACTCACATTCGCAAGAAGATGATTACAATGAGGCTCTGAAGGCCTTTTTACAATAAGCAGGAATGTCAAAAACCCTAGACATCCAAAAACCTAGCCCTGGGAGATGAAGTGCCAAAAGTCATGTGGGCCCCGTTTGGGTAAGTTGGTGCATCAACTTCTCGGGGTCGTAACTTTTGCATATGATCTTCGTTTTAGACATATGATAGCTCGTTGGAAAGATCTATTCGAGGACTACAACTTTTGGATGAGGAAGATCGATCTATGATCTATGTTGCTCCCCGTTTTCTCAAAAAACATCGTTTAGGGCCTCAAAATGGCCCCGGAAGTTAAAAACTGCTAAAAATAGTAAATTACCAAAATTGTCAAAAACATGTTTTGGGCCAGTTGGAGAAGGTGGGTGGCCACCGATATCCACCTGGATCAGATGCCAAAAGAAGAAATCACCTAGAAAACCATCCATATTGAGCATTACCATCTTGGAGATTTTCCTTACAAGCAACAACCAATGATATATCCCTTTTCTTCTTTAATTCATTTAAGGTAAATATCTTATTGTCCACTATGAAGTCGGTGAGTGCATCTGTCCTTCAAGTCAAAAGAGACCCATCTTGCATTAAGGATCAAGGATAACAAATATCGATGGTGTATTACCGAATAAAGTCGTGGACAATCATACTACAACACAAGGTGACCATAACTCCATCCCCAATCCCTCAAAAAACGTTTTGGCATCCTAATATTCAATTTAAAAATATTTGTCTCCAAGATGAACCCTCTCAAATCCATAATCAAAAGACAATCAGGGGTAATCAATCCATACTCTTGAGCCAAACATTATGAAGTTGAAAAATCCATTTTTCCTTCGAGTCAAAAGACAACCATCTTGCACTAAGGACTAGGGATAGTGTATATTGATGATGTAATACTGAATAAAGTCATTGAGAATCATATTGCAATAGAGGGTGACCGAAACTCCATTGCCAATCCCTCAAAAAAGGACTAGGCATCCGAATATTCATTTTGAAAATATTTGTCTCCAGGATGAGCCCTCTAACTATTGGCTCGGGGTTTTAGACCTAGGGTTTGAAAAGATTTACCTACAAATACCCCATAGGCGTTGACATATTCAATCTTCAAGGACTGAACAAGGTCTCACCCGAGTCGTCATGAGAATCACAGAGACCAAAGGTTTATGCAAATCATGAGGGAACAGTACAGACAAGAGACATCCAACTCAGAACCATGCAATCATTTCACATTCACTCATAACATTTGTACAAGTCTTGCACAAAATAATACGTAATAGGCATACACTCAGACTAGAATCCATAATATGCAGAGACAAAGGTGCTTCATGCTTCATTCATTAATCTCAAAGTCATTCAGATACATTTCAATACCCAAAGGGTTGTAGCCTGCTCAAAGCGCACTCAAAGTGAAACTAGGACCAGTGAAAAGCTCAAACCTCGATCTATTTTCTCTGTCACAGTCACAGTCACATAACAACTCCTGAGCAACTAGTGAAGTAGAACATAACACGAACTGAAACAATGCTTAACTAAAAGCCTAACTCATAGAAGCTAACATAATATTGAACAATTAGATAACCAAAAACCCAACCCTTACATATCCGCATGCATTACTTTTATCTCTATCAGAGCATGGCAATCATAACAAACTTGCTAACTCACCCGCAACCTCAACTATGACCAGTCGGGTTGTTACAAAAACAGTTACAATCATTACCGAAGATCTTCAACGATTTGACATGCATGCAAACTTTACAAGTCCTTGCGTGCAGTACAAAACTAGTTTGCGTACACAGTATAACAATGGTTGGCGTAGGCACTGAATCTTGGCATTGCGCACGTAGTATTGACTTGTGCTGCACGCGCGGTCTTGCCAAAACCTTAGGGTGCCAACACTAACCTCCATAATTGAAAGATGAACAAGGGCAATCAATCCATACTCCTAAGCCAAAGGGCACCAATCCTTGCAAGTACGTGACACTATATCCCACAAATCCGCTAGAAGAGATGCCCTTCCTTCTCAACCAACATGCCTAGAAGCAAGGTACCTACACAACAAAAGAACCCTTTAACCTCCAACTCCAAATGGGGTGGCATGCTAGATCCCAATCTACCTTGCTACCCTCCCAATTCCAACAGACCAAACCTACATTAGTTTCCAAGCCAACAAAATTGTAAGGTAGCTAGAGAGGTAGTGGGGGGGCCCAGAGGGCCCATAGTGATAATAGTGGAGACCAGTCAATGTAAGGTGGACTAGGTCCACTATATTATTAAATAAGGCCCACTATGGTAGTTAGATATAATAAATGAGTAATTAGATATAATAAATGTAAAAGGACTTCTTAAAAGGTTCTACTTCTAGAAGATTCCTCCTCTAGAATGTTCTTAGTTGATGGTAGCACTATATAAAGGGGTTCAAGCAATGTAATGAAACATGAAGAGAAGTATTGTATTTGGAGCGGTAGCTTAATAGGAGGATGCCCCCTCGAAGAGGCAAGTGAACAGGAGAGGATCCCTTCCATAATAGGATCTATTGTATGGTGTTGCCCTACCTCAAGGGTTTGATGGTAATAAAGAAGATTTTGCATATTGTTCTTGTATATCTATTGTGGTGCTTTTTTATTCAGTCTTTGGTTCTTAACAATTGGTATCAGAGCACTTTCCTTGGGCAAACATTGTGGGCAAATAGTTTTGCAGATTTTTTTTTTCGGAGCAGAAAAAAGAGGGCCGCGACATTCTCAAAATTTTTGATATATTTATGTGTAAAATTTTCAGAAAAGAGTTGTATATCTGATCTCCTCTAAGAAAAACACCCAATTTGAAAAAACAATTCGTTCGAAACAGAGTCCGGAAGGTTAAGATATTGAGGTTTTAAAATCTGCAAATTTTCAGGGTTTTTTTTGCGGACGGCGACGCGATTTGTTTTTATTTTTGTAGCAGTTGGAGGTCGAATTTTTCCAAGAAAGTTACAGATATGAGTTCCTCTCACAATTTCACCCAATTTCAAAAAAAAAATCAGCCGAAACGGAGTCCGGGAAGTGAAGTTATGAGCATTTTAAGTTCAGCAGTTTTTTAGGGTTTTTCCAGAAAAAAGCCCGTGATTCTGTTGTAACTTATTGTTCTATTTTGGGGGTTTTCATAGAAAGGTTCTGCGGGACCGAGGAAAGGGTTCATAGGGTGCTTAGATGGCTAGTTCTTCTCAAAACCTCAAAGAAATTCTTGAAGCATTCAAATCTCAGTTGTATGACACATTGTGTGACACGTTGCATGACAAATTTCATGACCTTACAGATGGCCTCAATAATAGTCTTAGTAGTTCATTGGATAGCATGCATGAGAGATTTCTTATATGGGACATCATCAAAGATGAATATAATCAAGAAATATATGCTTGTGGTATGATTTTGGGGGCGATTGTGATGATTGGTATATATGGATAGTTGTCATTTACAGGATGACAACCACTTCCATATTTTATTTGATGACTCTCCACCTTACGTAGAGAACATCAATGTCCCATCGGGGAGCTAGTTACCGGTGTTCAGTCTGCATATTCTACTGTGGTTTTATTCCTTCCAGATTCTGCTACAGCCCTTTTCCACTATGTGGATGGATCTTCTTGTTGGGATCCACATGATAGGTGTCGGAGTCTTTGGAGCATCATTTGGAGTTAGTTATTGAGTTTTAAAAATCTTCCATGGGGGAGTTCACATGAGAACTTGGACATAGGACGGGAATTTTACAATGTTGGTTGGACTACTTTAGCATGGTGGTTTTCTTTTCTACATGGGACCTTAGTTCACTAGTCTTCTTCAGCATTATGGTCTAGAATTATCCATGGGACCACAGTATATGGTTGTACATCAAGCGTTGAGGACAACACTTTCCTTAAGAGAGGTCTGGAATGTAAGGTAGCTAGAGGTAGTGGGGGCCAGAGGGGCCATGGTGATAATAGTGGAGACCGGTCAATGTGGGTGGACTAGGTCACTATATTATTAAATAAGACCCACTATGGTAGTTGATATAAATGAGTAATTAGATATAATAAATGTAAAGAGACTTTTTAGAAGGTTCTACTTCTAGAAGTTTCCTCATCTAGAATGTTCTTAGTTGATGGTAGCACTATATAAAGGGGTTCAAGCAATGTAATGAAACATGAAAGTGTTATTCTATTTGGAAGCCCATTGTAGTTCAATAGGAGGATGCCCCTCGAAGAAGCAAGTGAAACGAGGAGGATCCCTTCCTATTATGGGATCCATTGTATGGTGTTGCCTACCTGAGGTTTGATATAATAAAGTTGTGTTTTCTATATTGTTCTTCTATATCTGTGTGGTGTTTTTGTGTGGAGTCTTTGGTTCTTAACAAGTGGTATCAAAGCACTTTCCTTGGCGGAACATTGTGGAGCAAATATTTTTTATTTTGCAGATTTTTTGGAGAAGAAAAAAAGGGACACGACATTCGAACTTTGGTATATTTACATTGACAAAATTTAGAAGCAGGTTGTAGATCACGGTTCCTCTGAGGAAAACACCCAAGTTAAAAAAAATCGTCCAAAACAGAGTCAGGAAGGTCAAGATATTGAAGTTTTAAAATCACCAAATTTTTGGGGTTTTTTTTAAAGCGGTGGCCGGCAATTTATTTTTATTTTGTAGGTTAGGTAGGAGTTTTCTCAAACAAATTCACAGTCTGGGTTCCTCTCACAATTTCACCAATTTCAAACAAAAATAACCGATTGAAGCAGTTATTAGGAAATTGAAGTTATGAGCATTTTAAATTCAGCAGTTTTTTTTTTTTTTTTTTTTTTTTTTTTTTTTGTTGTAACTTATTGTTCTATATTTGGGGTTTTAGGTGACGATTCTTGAGGACGAAGGGATTCCTTAGAGATTTCTTTCAGATGGCTATTTCTTCTCAAAACCTCAAAGAAATTCTGGAAGCATTCAAATCTCAATTGTATGACACATTGTGTGACACGTTGAATGACAAATTTCATGACCTTGCGGATGGCCTCAATAATAGTCTTCATAGTAGTTCTAATTGGATAGCATGCATGAGAGATTTCTTATGGCGGACATCATCAAGGATGAATATAATCAAGAAATATATGCTTGGTATGATGATTTTGAGACTGATTGTGATGATTGGTATATGGATAGTTGTCATTTTAAAGGATGACAACCACTTCATATTTTATTTGATGACTCTACTCCATGTTTTGTAGAGAACATCAATGGCCCACATCGGAGAACTAGTTACGGTGTTAGATGCATGTCTCTCTGATTATTATTCCTTCAGTGCTACAGAAAAGCCCTTTTCCACTTTGTGGATGGATTTTCTTATTTTGATCCACATGACCGGTGTTGATCTTTGGAGCATCATTTGGAGTTGGTTGTTAGGTTCCAAAATCTTCCAAAGGGGGAGTTCATGAGCACTTGGACATGGGACCAGGAGTTACAATGGTGGTTGGACTACTTGACATGGTGGATTCCTTTCTACATGGGACCTTGGTTCTTCCATCTTCTTGACATTATGGTCCCACAATTATCCATGGGACCACGGTATATGGTTGTACACCCAATGCGTTGGGGATAGCGCTTTCATAGAGGATGGAATGTGGATAGCTAGAGAGGTAGTGGGGGCGAGAGGGCCATGATGATAGTGGAGACTAGTCAATGTAATGTGGACTAGGTCCACTATATTATTAAATAAGACCCACTATATGGTAGTTAGATATAATAAATGGTAATTAGATATAATAAATGTAAAGAAGGGAGAACTTCTTAGAAGGTTCTACTTCAAATTCCTCCTCTAGAATGTTCTTAGTTGATGGTAGCACTATATAAAGGGGTTCAAACAGTGTAATGAGACAGAGAAAAGTATTGTATTTGAATGGTAGCTCAATAGGAGGATGCCCTCGAAGAGCAAGTGAAACGGGGAGAGGATCCCTTCTAGGATCCATTGTATGGTGTTGCCTACCTGAGGTTTGATATAATAAAGTTGTGTTTTCTATATTATTCTTCTATATACATTTGGTGCTTACTGGCAATGGGTCTTTGGTTCTTAACAAAAATTCTAAGAATAATGATCCAGACACTTGAAACAAGTGAGGTGAGGAGATCATGTCACATAAAATAAATTCCCTTCAAACTCTACCAAAGTGCTGGGTAGTTGTCATTCGATGCTAAAACAAGAGTTTCCATGGTGAAAATCTCTCTAAACATTGCACCATCAACTTGGCCACAAAGATACCACCCTAGGTGGTCACATCCATTAGACCAAGCCCTCTTGCATCCTTAGGCATTGTACACACATCCCACAACACCAGAGGACGATCCCTCTCTCCACCAAACATAGACCATCAAAAAAATCGAAGAATTTTCTCAAGCCACCGAAATTGTGCCAAGCTACAGAACCAATGGGAAACATAATAAATAGGCGAGGCCTAAAGAATGTGGCCAACAGCTGTGAGCTTCCTAGTGAATTGGGAATCCTTATAATGCTAGACATGGAGTTTGTTTTGAAGTTGTTGTAAACTCTAATCCCACGTGGATATTGGTGACAACCCCAAACCAAAAGGGATTGGGTAGTTGTCATTCGATGCTAAAACAAGAGTTTCCATGGTGAAAATCTCTCTAAACATTGCACCATCAACTTGGCCACAAAGATACCACCCTAGGTGGTCACATCCATTAGACCAAGCCCTCTTGCATCCTTAGGCATTGTACACACATCCCACAACACCAGAGGACGATCCCTCTCTCCACCAAACATAGACCATCAAAAAAATCGAAGAATTTTCTCAAGCCACCGAAATTGTGCCAGGCTACAGAACCAATGGGAAACATAATAAATAGGCGAGGCCTAAAGAATGTGGCCAACAGCTGTGAGCTTCCTAGTGAATTGGGAATCCTTATAATGCTAGACATGGAGTTTGTTTTGAAGTTGTTGTAAACTCTAATCCCACGTGGATATTGGTGACAACCCCAAACCAAAAGGGATAACCAAATACCTAACAATCAACCTAGGTTGAATGTATGTCCAAGCTATAGGGGTCTAATCCAATAGAGAATCCAACTCAACCAACCAAAAGTTTGTCTTGTGGTTGTTGACCACAATACTTCAAGGAGAGCAAAGAGTGTCTAGCATGCACGTGCCCCATCAACTGACACTCACTCAACACTCACAAAAAGGAGGGAGTCATCTGCGAAATGGTTATTAACCATCTCAAAACCATCCAAGAGAAGAATACCTAAAATTTGTTCCTAGATACAAGCTGACTCTAACAAAAATTTAGGGTATATGTTGTCAAAACATACAAATAAGGCTTTGACTGTGTAGTTTTTCACAGATCGTCATAATGCTCATTGAGATTTATGGATATAAACTGTGCCAAGAGTTTTGAAACGTCCAACATTTCGAGTGGACATGGGAGTATCCACTCGAAACGTTGGACGTTTCAAAACTCCTGACACAGTTTATATCCAAAAATATCAAAGAGCAATACAAATAAGGCGTCGAGGTGCAACCTTGATGAATGGACCGATGAAGAGAAATCTATAAGAACAGGACATTATTGATAGATACAAAGGCTAAAGCATTAGTGAAGAGAGTCGGCTACACACTTCGCTCCAAAACCCAAATAGGTTAGCATCTCTGAATGAAAGGCCAATCAACCCAATCATAAACTTTGTCGAAATCTAACTTCAGAAAAGAGACTCCTGGCCACCAATCTCTTCAGCCCACTTCAAATCCTCCCAAGTTAAAATTACATTGTCAAGAATAAATATCCCCTAAGCAAATCCTATCTGCTCAAGCCAAACTACATATCGAGCAACCAATCGAAAACTTAGGGCCAATTCCTTGGCCAAAATTTCGAGAAGAACACTAAGCAAGGTGATCGACCTCCAACCTCCAATGGTTTCTCTAGTTGCATTCTTAGGAATAAACTTAATCAAGTCCTAGCTGATAAATTCAAAAAGTTGACCAGAAGTGAATGCTTCCAAGGCCAAACAACAAAGTCATTTTCATTGGTATCCCACATGGCCCTGTAGAATCCATAAGGTAGCCCATTAATACCGGACAACTTGCCATTCTTCATCAAAGTAAGGGTGCCAAAGAGCTCTTCCAAAAGGCCCCTATCTACCTCTCCCAATCACCACTAGAAACCTTGCGAGGGACAATTTGACAAAAAACATTTCTAGTAGCCACCAAAATAATGACGGTCAAACATACCTCAGACCTGTAAAGGATCCTCTACCAGCTAACCATTAATCTTATGCAAACCTAACATCTTTTCAACCACCACCTTTCCTTTCATGAAGTCAAAGAAGAACTTGTAGTCCTCATACCCATCCTGAATGCCCTACAAATGGAAGTGGAATTGGGACCCTTGGCAATATAAACCTCCCCTCTACAAACCACCATCTCCAATTTTGCAGCCTCTCCCTGAAGAGTCATTATGCAGATGCTCTTCAAGAAAGATGCAAATCCCCTCAAGTCTAAGTCTTGCTTCCCGCAACTCTTTTCTCCACTTTCAAGTCATCTTCTAACCCCACCCTCTCATAAACTTAATACCGAAACACAGTGTAGCTTCCCAACAAAGAATCCACCCCTAAGCACCCATAGGTCTAGGCAAAAGATTCCAGACTTGCTGAACAAGGGCATGAACACCTGCAGACTCCAAATGAGAAACATTCAACTTGAACAAAGTTGAAAGGCACAAGTCAACTAAATGACCAACAGTAATCAAACTCTGAATAGGTAGGTAATCTACACCCATCAAATCCTTCAACACATCCATGGGCTGAAGCTTTCCCAAAAAACACATATCCTTCCTGCAACAATATATCTATTCCAACTGTGCCAAGCCCTATCATGACCCTGTTTATAATTGGTCCATGTGAACCAACCACCATAATCAAGCCCCTTTTGTTTCCAATTGGGGTCAAAAATCTAGAGGGAGGCCTTATAGTGACCCCAAGCCTAATTCTTTCAACCACTGTAGAAATTTTCTGAAACTCAAGCTTTAATGCGACTTCAAAATTTCAGCTCTTTCGTAGAGGTTTCTAGGATCTTAACCCTGTGAATTTGCAGGCTTAGGACTTATCTGAAATATACTTTTACAGCAGAAAACAATGGACAATATTTCACTCCTTTTCAACCCCAATCAACAAGGCAATCCAAGAGAAAATATACCAAATGTGTGCCAACAATTTTCAGCCCTCTAAGCCAATCTTATCAAGCATAAACCAGATCTCAAATGTACTTTATGATAACAGTAATTTACAGCAGTATATCTGCCCTATCATCTTCAAGATTAATGTTAAAACTGAAGAGAAATAATAAACAACACACACAATAATGAGACAATGATTTCCTGGGAAACCCTTCCGGGAGAAAAACTACACACTCAGAAGGCAACTAAGAAGATTACAATACACTTTCAGAGCTGTTCTCTTAACAGGAGTAAAGAGCAGCAAGCTCTTTCTTTCTTGGCCTACATCATGCATGTTAAGGTTTTTGTGGATAAAATCCTTGGAGCATAATTCTGGTCTTTACAAATGTTATTACCAAACTTTAATATTAAAACTTCCCACCATTCAATCCGTCTTTGTCTTATAAACTGCTTCATGTACTCCAAATATGACACTTTATATTGACAAGGATACATGTGCAAGAGACTTTGTACTTGTATCTCTTCTATGCTGTATTTTAGCACTTCATCTTCCAATCCCATTTTCTCCATGGAAAGTCACACTTGTCTTTCTTTGAGGATGACTTGGATACTTTTTACCAGGGTATACTTCATAACCCAATTTCTTTCATTTCAAGTATCTCTCCTCATTGCATCCTTAAAGTTGCATGTTACACAAGATTGAAAATACTTTTATCCTAACGATGGCTTTTTAAGGTGCATGCTAACTAATTACCCCTTCAAATAAAAACTTCAAAGCAGCTAGTCACCCCTTTCAACAGACATTTTCAAAGCTCCTTAAAAATAAGCTATAATCAATAGGCATACAAAATAGTTATAAATCTATGTAAGAAAAGAATTGTGTCTGAGGTCACCTTATCTATTCTCATAGAGTTGTTTGCAGAAGACCTTGCCAAAACTGCCAAGTAGATCAAGATGTAAACATTCAAGGAATGCGGTAATCTCTATCACTGAAATAAAACTACGATTGCCTGGTCAGCTTGTGTCAGAGGGACAACATTTCCATAATCAAGACAGACATATTTTAAAGAGGATTTGTCGAGACAAAAGAATAACTTGCACAACTCTTCCCCAGAATTTATCTGTAAGCCTTGAAATGCAATAAAATTGCTGAGCCACAGTAAAAACTTTGACAATAAACATTAACAATACCTTGCATTCCAAGTCCGAAGGAGTATACCAGGCTATAGAGGATCTCACATAAAATTACATATGACCCTATCAAGGAGGAAAACAACGTGAAAATACATTTTAACATTTGCCAAAACCAAAATTTTGCATACTCCAACAACTGCAACATATACAGTCGTTGCACCTTGTGATGTCAATGCTTCAATACTCAATGAATTCCACTCACTTTCCAAGTTATTAGATGCTGTGCCTTTAAATGCTCGGCACTACACAAAACACTTTCTTTTTCACTTAAAGTTGTTGTTCTGTCTGTGGTGATCACAAAAAACATAGGGCTAGTAATTACTTTTCACTCTGACAGTCGATCATACACTTGCTATACATAATGGCTGGCAACCACCTATTCTATCTTTCAAGAATAGTTGCAAATAGTAATACTTACTGACAAATTTCTGGTCCTCACAGCAAAATGCAACTTTCATGAGCATAAAGTGAGTGCAGCCTTCCTCATTCCATAGGACCTTTTATGTGTCATTTAAAGCTTTAACATAATCTAGATGAGCATTAAAAATGAGGCTTGTTAGATGAGCTCAAATATATGTTCCATATAAAATTCTCCATTCTCTTAGTTTAGAAGGCAGCTGCCAATCCAAGAAATGAAAGGGAAAATATTGCAGTGGCCCAAATTCCATGCCAAAAATTCAATAAGTCCTCTCCTTCCGATCAAAATTCACAGCTTATTCAAGACCAGCTGCAAAGAATTCTTGTGCACAATCTATAAGATTTATAGGGAATCGGTTGTGTAGCATGAAGGCTGGTGAAAGCAAAGGATTGTCCTGGTAATCTCTAGCATACTTGAGTTCACGTAATTGAATTCCAGCTGATGAGTTTGTTTTTAGATCTGGCAAGACTGCTGAAATACCACGCTTTGATGAAACTGGAGCAGAAATTTTTTGAGCAATGTCAGGATTTGAAGCCTTGGAACCTTTTGCTTGATGTGTAAAAATTTCTTTGTTGGCTCCAATTGGTTTTCCCTTGACACTTCTACCCAGACTGTTAGTTCTTGTACCAATTGATTCCTTTAAAGATAAATCTCCCTGAGAAACTGTTTTATTCACAGTTCTATTTAACCTCTTCATGTTGTTTGCATGATCTGAACTCATAAGATGAGTCTTACTTGACCTGCCACTAGGTTGCTGCTGCGAACTACCGGGAATGTCAACTACTGGTGAATCCCCAGAGGGATTTCCTGATACATCTTGAGAGCTGAAACCATGGTCTTTTCCCAGTATTTTCTGCATCTCCTCCTCTGATTCTTCTGCTATCACATCCATAGTTACACTTGGATAAGATAAAGAATTTGACTGGGCATCTAACTGAATGCCAACCCTGGGAACAATTGTCTGTCCTGAATCAGAAGCAACACTAATGTCTTGTTTAGAAGATTTCAACAGGACAAGCAACATATCCATGCTGAGTTCCTGTTGAACTACATTTCGATTTTGTTCACAGCCATAACAAACAGCTAATAGTGTCCCAACTAAAACCGGAGTTAACTGTGGATCACTGAAGAAAGCAAATGGCAGGTCACATATCTGTTCATTGATTGCAACATGTTAGTGTAAGTGACCTGTTCTTTCATACTCTCCTACTACCATCAAGGCTCTTAACAAATCACAATTCATTTTGAAAGAGAATTAATAAAAGGAAATGACTTGACTATGTGACATTCAGTGCACCCAAAGGAAAGTTGCATAAGATAGTGTATGTCACCTTGTGGAGTATTGTGGGGCTCTTACCCCAGCGAAGAACTGCTTGATTGCCAGAATGAAGCAGTGCAAAATAGCCCAGGAGTAAAAGAGTTTCAAACAATACTAAAGCTACCTGAACCACAAAATCACAACACAATTAGGTTTCCTTCAATTGATGCTGATTGCCAATGATAAAATTGAGCAACAGAGTACACAAAAACATGAAAAAGGATATTTTGACTCAACCATTTGCATGTTCAAAGTTTTATTTGTCGGCACTCTACCTGATAATTCAACTCAACTCTATCCAATACTCCCCATCATCAAAGTGCCCCCCATAAATGTTTCCCAACTATAACTAACACTGCCTGTTTCTGGTACTTACCTACCCAGCCCTACAGAAACTTCAGATCCACTAAAAAAGTCTCTCATGGACTTAATGCACTAGAGTAGTTGACATTTAAATTTAATCATCAGATTTGTCTTTTTCAAATTTAATGCCAGTGGCATTTCCATAATGTGCAGAAGGTATTTCTCTAACAAATAGGACTAGTAAATCCTGTGTCCCCAAGTATCAGGAAATGGAAAAGGGTCATGGTAGGAAACAAGTAAGGTAAGGGTCCAAAAGTACTGGAAGCTTCAAGCTAGACTTCTTAGGAAACCATAAGGAAATAGGACAGTAGGGTGCACATACACTTAAATAATGGTGGAAGGAGAAAATATAAAATGGACTTTATTATCAAAGTTGCAATGATACAACTCTCACACTTATAAATCACCTTAGATGATATATTAATAACACCCCTATATGGTTAAGTGGTTTAACCTTAACATTATCATGACATTGGTTACATGTTTAACATACAATGTGACAAATTATTAATGATTCTTGCCGACAATCTCCAGGCCTTCGGACTTCCTAGCTTGAGCCTTGGACTTTGGAAACTCAACAATAGAGACCCTGATGATTTCGCTCTAAATTGATTGCCAAGGCAACAGAAAAGTTGTATTCCCTTCTCCCCTGGAAGCTCCTATTTCCTGTTCTGAATTCCCAATGGATCTCTTCTGATCCCGAGGACAAGTGGATTCATAGGCTGCACATTGTTTGGTCTCTTCATCTCAGCTATAAAGTATGAGTCTTTGTATGGCTCATTATTTATAAGGGGTTGCCATCTAAAGCTTGCTTCACTAAAAGTGAGCTAACCAATGGTCTTTGTTTGGTACGTGGTCGTCCAGAGGCAGTGAGGCACATCCTTTGGGACAGCAAGTTTTCCAAGAGTTGTTGAAAATATATCCAGGATCAGCACTCAGCATTGTTTGAAGGGTAAATTCATTGGTGAGTAGTGCTATTTGGATACTCGTGCTACAAAGTGCTCTCTGCATTCTCGGGAATTTGTAATCGTGTTAGAATCACTGCTTTGTTCACTATTTGTAGGTTAAGGTGCAAGTATATTTTCTCTGATGAGGTCAGTTCGCTTCCATCTTTTTCATAAGTTTGGCAGGAAGAGGTATGTAATATGTATGCAGTTGTTAGCTAAAGGTTTTCTTATGATCAAAAGATGCTAAAAAGATAGACATTCTCATTTTATTTCTGATCTAGAACGGCTGAGGAATGTTGATATTATGGTAGCTGCGGGAGGCATTAATCTCCATTTCTGACCTTTGACAAGATTAGAATATTCCGGAAGCAAGAAAAGAATTGAATATAACCCTAGAAGTGATGTCGGCTAAAGGAAATAATTAATACTAAATAATTAGCACCCAGAATGAGAAGTTGGCTCGGGCAGTCTTGCAGAAGCAGTATAAATACAGGAGGCCAGTCTTCATTTTAGCCAGACTTCTCAAAATTACAGAAGTGCACTTGTGCGCACTGCAGAAGACCAGTTTGTGCACAAGTCTTGGGAGGACCTGTTGTCGCCAGTCCTGCAATCTATATTCTCAGTCTTTCTGAGTTGGACTCTCTGATCAGTCTTGGTTATCTTTGCTTGGTACGCTATTGATCTGCTACCGGAATTCTTCTCTCTATCAAGGTCAAGGTGCTCGGGGGTGGCATTAGTGCCTATGGTTGGGTGACAATATTGCTATATTGTCTATGGTTAAATGAGCACATCCAATATTCTAACAGGTTATGGGCCCACACCTCCTTCATTCAGTCTAACCACTGGAAGGAAGCTAAGCCATAAGGATACTAAGCTTGTTGAAGAACTTCCGCTAGGGTTTCTAGCAGGTGCAGTTACTAAAGCACTGTCGTTAGGGTTACTAGCAAGTGCAGTTGCAAAAACCCTAAAACCTTGATCTAGCACCTTATGATGGAACACCTTACTCAAGGAGAAGATATTCAAGTATGCCTTAGTCCAGTGCACCTCTTGGCACTCTTAGAAAGCAGAAATGTCAAGGTTGAAATTTTGGGTCAAAGCTTGACTAGTCATCAGTCAACCGAAGTCATGAATGAAAAGACTAGACATCTACACTACTCAACACTCACAGGAACACTTGAAGATGACATGTAGATAATTGACAGCGGAGCTTCTAAGCATATGACAGGAGATCAAGCCAGACTCTCCAATCTAAATGAAAAGAAGACATCGTACAAGGTAGAGCTTGGAGATAAAAACACTTACCCAGTCAAAGGAATTGGTCAAGCCTCCGTCAAGTTGAAAAAAGGTAATAATGTTCATTTGGGCAATGTTTTATATGTACCTGGTTTAGAAAAGAATCTTGTATCCATATCTTTCCTAGAAGACAAAGGAAACAAAATAGCTTTTATAGATGGAAAAGTGTTATCTTGGTCTAGAGACTCCAACATAGAGAATGCTAGAGTTATTGGAACCCGTGAAGGAAGACTATACAGACTACTAGAACGAAATGATGAAGCCCTTGTACATGATGAAGTCAATCTCAATAAACTTTGGCATAGAAGGTATCCTCATATCAACTATCAAGCATTACCCTTCCTCAAAAAGATGGTTGAAGGAATACCAGAACTACAGTCTACACATGAAGGAATTTGCAAAGGATGTGCTCTTGGCAAGAATATCAAGAAATCATTCTCAAGCAATAATAATAGATCTAAGGAAACTCTAGATCTAATACATTCAGATGTTTGCGGTCGGATGGCAGTCAAATTTCTAGAAGGTTCTCTTTACTATGTAATCTTCATAGATGATTACTCGAGAAAGACTTGGTTATATCTCTTGAAGACAAAGGACGAAGTATTCAGCAAGTTTCAAGAATTCCAAGAAGAGATAGAGAACCTCACAAACAAGAAAATCAAGACCTTAAGAACAGATAATGGAGGAGAATATACATCCAAGGAATTCGTTGCCTTTTGCAAATCGGCAGGAATTAGGAGGGAGCTAACTGTTCCTCATAATCCTCAACAAAATGGTGTAGCAGAAAGGAAGAACAAATCTATTGAAGAAACTGTAAAGGCACTATTGAACGATCAAGGTTTATCTATGTATTTATGGGGAGAAGCAGCCATGACAGCAATATATGTTCAGAACAGAAGTCCTCACCGCATATTGAAGGATATGACTCCAAAAGAAGCCTTCTCAGGAAAGAAACCTAATGTGGAACACTTAAGAATCTTTGGATGCCCTGTTTACTTTCACATTCCCAAGGATAAAAGGAATCAATTAGAACCCTCAGGAAAGAAGGGCATATTCATGGGATATAGTGAATCATCCAAGGCCTATAGAATATATATCCCAAAACAACATAAGATTGAAGTCAGCAGAGACGTAACTTTCAATGAAAAGATGGCTTTCGAGAAATCCATAGAAGAAACTATAGAAGAAGAAGAGTATGAAGAGCCTATTGAAGAAAGCACATGTCGTCCAGAAAGTCAGAATGAAGAAAAAGAACAACTTGATCATTCGATGCAACCATGTGAGACCATTGATTCAAACAATGTACCCTGTTATCCTCCACTTTTAGGGATAACTAGAAGATAATGTCTCGAGGCCCACAGGTCCTAGACATGGAGTACCAAGAGTCGGATCGACTTTAGCATGGCCCTGGAGGGCCCTGGAGGGCCCACCTTTTCTTCCTTTCAGAGCCTCCATCTTGTCAGCAGCAGCAGCATCCATCACCATCGGCTTGGTCTTGTGTCAGAGATGGTTCTTGCTCCATGAGGTAATGAGTCCAGGTATCATGGTATGTGTCACTTTGATCATCAAAACCCTTGAATATGTGCATCCAATTCCTTTTATTTCTAACAAATGCTTGGATCTTATACTTGCCCACTTGACCATGTCTGGGGGGATTGACAGGATGCCCTAGTAAGCCTATGTCCGTAGGTTTTGGTTTGCCACTGGGGCAATTTCTGAAAAGCCATCGTCCGCTCCCATCATAGCTCAACTTTTTCATCTTGCTTCCCACTCATCTGCCCCATTACACTTGTCCGGGCACTTGGTTGACCTATTTTCAGGATTGCACCTTATCTCGTGGGAAGAAGGGGCTAAAGGCCCAGAAGGTAAAAGCAAACTAGCAAAAGATAAAAGCCTTAGAATAAAACCTCGAGATGCTTCGCCTAGGGATCCCCGAGAAAGCAATAAAATGCTTCTCAACAAGACACAAGAGAGACCCGTAAAAAATGATAAAACAAGACCTAGTCAGAGGATAGGGGGTCTCATCACGAGCTAGCCTATTAGGTCCATGGGTGCCTAGCAGTATGACATTACCACCAGCTGGTTACCACGCCAGGGTAGTGACTCTTGGTCGCATGGACAAGGGAAAGGGGGTCTCATCACGAGCCAGCCTTCTCATTTCTGTGAAAGTACCTGTGGGTAACGCTGTCACCACTGGTCACCACGCCAGGGTAGTATCCCTTGATTAGCCTCTTGAAGAAAAAGCAATAAAGAATAAAAGAATAAAAGGCATGAATGGGCTTGGGAAAAATTGCATCCAGGACAGGTGCAGCTCACCTTCTACAAAGGCACCCATAGGTAAAGCTTTGCACCCTCTGCTCTCATTGCACCCACTTGCCTGGACATCCCTTATCCACATCACCCACTTGCATGGCTCAGATGAGGCCTCTTCCGGAAACTTTCCTCTTCCAGTGGATACTAGCCCAATAGGACGCCCTGTCACTTTCTCCAAACTTGTATTGCAGGCTTGTATAATGTCTTTGAGCTTTTAACTGGGGTAATAGGGGTTTTATGCACATGTTTAATAATATTGATGATGAGATGTGATTGACATTGCTATGATCCCTGTGACTTATGAGCCCATGGAGGGCGTAGGTGTTGATGTGCAGGATCATGCCCAATGGACAGGTACCATGTTGGACCGGTACACATGGGGAGATGATCAGTTCGGACCTCCATGGAGCTAAAGAGCCCACCAGATGGATGCTGGGACCACATCAGGGGGGACAGACAGGACATAGATGGTAAGAGGCTTTGCACCAAAGAAGAGGAGGACGTTCCACCAGAGGCACCCTAGCAGAGCTTGACCTAGGGGGGTTGTTCCTCCTCCATTGGAACGTTGACCCTGGAAGGCCCAGGACGTCACCCATGATGATCATGACGTCATCCAACCTTGTGGACGTCTTGGGAGACAGCAAGGGCAGTTTTGGCACGCGTGGCAGGTTGGAGAAGCCCAAGGAGGGTTAACGTTTTACTCCAGGATGCTGCATTTGCCCTAGAAGGGGCTAACGTCACCCTAAAAGGGGCATGACATCTCTCTTTAGCTTGATTAGGGTTTGATTTTAAGCATTTAATGTAAAATAGTATGATTTTAGTATTTTGGCCTTGTCGGCCTTTTTATGACCTAAAAGTGAAATTAGGTCATGGTACAGTATAAATTGAGGGTTTTTACTCTCATTTTTTCATCATCTCTCACTCACCACTTGGTGAGGTCTGAAATTTGCACCCTCTTTAGGGTTTTGGCTGAACTTTTGAGGCGCACTTGTTGAAGGAAGGCATTTTTGGATTTTATTGGCATCTTTTGGCATTTCTCTTAATGGAAGGTGTTACAACTAGGGTTTGCTATGCTATTTCTTGGTGAAAGTAAGTGAATCTCTGCAAAACTT
>SNQJ01S0026309.1:185698-198679 GCA_010110895.2 Picea sitchensis | reverse complement strand
GCTGTATGTTGCTTGATAACACATGAAGAAATATTAATAATTGTTAAGAAGGTGTAAAATTGTTTAAGCTTATAAACAACTGATTCACCCCCCCTCTCAGTTGTATTAGTATTTTCAACATATGATTTGCTGAAAAAACCCTAGGTGACAAGCACACATTGTAGGTCCTTGTCTCATGTCCCTGTCAAGAGGTTCAGCGATTATTTGAGGAGATAAAGAGCCTAGCCTTAGCTACACTCTTATCCTCCTCTTCTTTGCTAGTCGTTTTACTTTTCTGAGCTAAGAAGAAGAAGACGCATCAAGGCCTAGTTTCCCTACACTTTGATGAGTCGTTTTTTCTAGGGTTTGCTAGTAAAGCCTTGCCATAGCAACATGTTGCCTGCAAAACCCTCTTGTCTTAGTCTTATGCCATTTTTTGAGCTAGCCGTTTTTGCCAGTGACCTAAGAAAGGAGGAGAGAGCACTGAGGCCTAGTTCCCCTACGCCAAAGTAAGCCTCTCTCCCCTAGGGTTTTGACCTTGAGGCCTTGCCATAGCAACACCTCAAGGCTTGACTCTCCAGTCCTTAGCCTTACTATCTTCCTTGATCCTTCAGCTCCCGCGTCCTCCTTTTGACTCCATTTACCCTAGGAACGCACTAATCTAAGACCTAGCTTGTGAGTACTATGATCAAACAACTCTTAATACTTTGAAGTTTTGAACAAAACCCTAACTATTGTAACCCTAGCCTAAGACTAACCCTACTAAATGAATGTTGTCGTCATCTCTTCCTATTAACATCATTGTGCAGCTATCGTCTTTCTTGTGAGCAATTGAATGGTGATTTAAGGGCGTTACTTGAATGAAGTATTGATTGTTACATTGAATGCCACGTTTCCTTAACATTTATTGAAGAAGTGACATTGTAATCATTGCTATTATATAAACATTGACTTCGTCAATATTTATTGCTCAATTGCTTATATATCAGATAGTCATTGATTATATGAAGTACTAACCAAGCGAGTAAGCTTGCATATATATATCTCTTGTTGCTTTGTCTCGGGCAGGTACATCTCTCTCTTTTTGGTTATACTTCTCTTTATTGGCTGGTTAGTCGGACTATCTGTCAGACGTCTCCCCTGGGCCTTACCTCCCTAAACAGAAAGAACCTTCCTATCGAGGTGACATTGGGTGGGATTGGTTCAGTTATGTCAGTTTGTCCCTTTACATCTACCTTTTATCCTAACTACAAATTGTGCGATAACATACCCAAAACCAAGAAACGACCAGCTTGAAGATACCCTACAAGAAGCAAAGAGACTCAAAGCCCCAAGTGGGACCTTCAGAAAAAGTAAGAGACCCAAGAGATTCTCCAACTATGCAACATGTATGACAAAGCTTCTAGACAAAGAAGCTACCACGTTTGAAGAGGCAATCCAGAAGAAACAATGGAAAGAAGCTATGATAGAAGAACACCAGTCCATCATGAAAAATGATGTATGGGAAATTGTGCCTAGAACTAAAGAAAAATCAATAGTAACTTCAAAATGGGTCTATAAGATCAAACATGCAGCAGACAGAAGCGTGGACAAATATAAAGCAACGTTCATAGCTAGAGGCTTCTCCCAGAAGGAGGGAGAAGACTATGACAAAACATTTGCTCATGTTGCTAGATATACTTCCATTAGAGCTATCATGTCTCTTGTTGCTTCCATGGGATGGAGTTTACATCAAATGGATGTAAAAACAGCTTTCCTCGATGGAGCAATCAAAGAAGAAGTATACATTGAACAAGGTTGTCAAGGTCTCCCAAGTCTGATAGTCAAGCGAGATGGGGGCAAACTAGGCATTGGCTCGCTGTCAGAGTGCTCAAGAACTATCTGGGGCTCTGGCCATATGATCCTGGGGGGGATGCAGGAGAGGGGTGTACTCCTAGCATCCGAGGCCGAAAGAAAGAAACTCTGGATAGATCTCTGGCAGCTCATTTGAATCTGAGAGGTGGTCTGACAGGCAGGAGGCACCCTGCTCCGGATCCATCTGAAACTAATCCCTCTAATTCTTTGGGGATGTCTAGACTAATGTACGGTTCGACACCTCTGAACCGGTCTCGATGATAATGATCTAACTCTCCAAGGGGGAGGCTAAGGAGAGACACGAGGTCTCACCAATTTGCTCTTTGTTTTACTCTGGGGCTCTGCTCATTGCTTGTTGCTCCGGTTTAATGGATGAAAGTATGATGTGATTGTCTTGGTCATCCCAAAGCGGGGCATGGACTTGTTATCAATCAAATCTACACTACAAGACATCAATGATTCCAAGACTTGCAACAAGAAAAATTCGAGTAATTACTACTAAACAATCAGCCCTAGGTCACTATTTAATTGTTTCTTCGTTTGGATTGGTGCTTTTCCAATCACACAGGGGTGTCCATCGTATTCATGCACTGAAAATTACTTAAAAATCTATGTGCTAGTATGACAAATCAACACATAAATAATGATCCTTGGCATGTAATTAAGCAAACAAAGCCCCAAGAAAATTGATAGTTAAAATATGAGAGAATATCAGTTTGCAATAGTTAAGTATGAAAAGAAAATAGAGAAGAATATGTGCTCTCAATGATAAATACAACCAAATTAGAGGCAAGAAATAACACCTACACCACTACACAAAAAGATAACATTACACCTACAAGTTCAAAGAGTTGAGAAAATAGCATAGTCAAACTTTATCTTTGTATTAATCAAGAGATTGGTTGCACCATAAAGACAAAGTACAAGACTGATCACAATAATATGGCTTTGCACAATGTACAGGAAGCAAGAAGAGAAGAGAAGAAGATGGAAAAGAAAGGATACTAAATGCTCACTCCAAAAAAACTCTAACAAATAATGCCAATTCGCCCTACTTTATAGATTACTTGTGAGACTAAGGAAGGCATCTGACTCATGCAATGTTCCTCCAAAAATATCCTAGGCATGCACTTTTCCTCAACCTCCTTCATGCACCGTGCTTAACTCACTTTAAATTGAAGAAAACCAAAATAGAGTGAAGTCGCCTTGTCTAATTTTATCCCAAACTCATGCACCCCTCCTAACACTCCATGTTGTGTTGATTGAACTGAACTGAGCCGGAGATAAAGTGAAATCTCCCTATTGCATATTTAGACAACCTTATGCGCCCTGCATGTAGTGTTGACTCAACTCAAGATAAGTGAACCTTCCCAAAATAAATTGGTTGCCTAATAATAACATCCTCCTCATGCAAGAAAGCCACCCTCTCTTTCCCAATAATAGTTGACTAGTCATCCACATGAAAATAGAATTGAACGCATCAAGATAAATTTTAGGCCACTACTAAATTTATACCTCAAGGCGCCTAGGATTTGCTTCAAGAAACATTACCACATGTCATCCACATGGCGCCACCAACTAGTACCACATGTCACACTACATGGAGATCACACATGCTAATAATAGAAACCCCCCTAAAAAATAGGAAAAGACCAAATGGCTAGCATAAGTTGATGTCTTCTACTAAATGGTGATTTAAGGAAAACCACAAACTCTAGAACTTGGCTCTAAGGCTCAGTGGTTCCCGAAAAATTTCCTAATTTAGCTAGAAGATGTCTTATGCTAATTGGAAGTGCTCTCAAATGGTGGTTTAAAGATGACCACAAAATGTTGTTTGGCAGAAGCTCTAAGTCTTCTACTAAATGGTGGTTTAAGGAAGACCACAAACCAAATCATGCTAATGGAATATGGCTCTAACTTTGGCTTTCTTGTTCCTGCTCGATTGATAGGACTTCGAAACATGAAGCTTGACTGACAATCACCGATATTATTCCCCCTTGTCAAGGACGAGGTGAGAAGATGAAAATATTTCCACTGCAAGATGTTTTAATACTCGAGAATGAATTCTTTAGTATGACGGATATATCTTCTTAGTTGTTGATGATCGTTGCTAAGAAGTGATCCACCCATAGTGATTTTTTACTTTTGTAAGATTCTTACGTTTGGAACATCTGTCTGAAGGATGATTATGCTTATGCTTTCCAAAATGCTCACAAGGATGAAGATCAAAACACTGATCCTCCATGTGGCCAACTCGATGACAATGTTGGCATTTAGGGATTTGATCTTGAACTGGAGCAGGTGAAGATGAACTTTCTTTAAGGAATCTAGCACTCTAGAATTGGATTGGTTTGGAATAATCTGGAATGTGATAGATCACTTCCATTTTGTATCCAAGACTTGTTCTGCACTTGTTGTTGATGATTTCTTCCCAAGGTCCAATGATGGGCTTGGAAAGTGCAAACGGAACTTGTTTATGACAAACATCATCTTCAATTGAATCTGCTTTTGAAGTGGCGTCACCGATTTGATCATTTGCTCGTTGTTGATAGGAATCATTCTCAAATTCAAAAAGAGAGTTGTTCTAAACAAGGACTAGTTCAGAATGTTGATTCTTTTGTTGTATTTCATCTTTTTGTTGTTGTGATTCAAGCTGTAGAAATTCGATTTTGTCCTGCAAATCTTGTAAACAGGTTAGAACATTAGTGAGAGTTGCTTTGTCAATTGTGACTGTATTGTCGACAATGGAGAGTATTAGAGTATTTAGTAACTCTAATAATTCATCAATTCGAGCCATTTAAAGACTAACTTAGACCTCAAAGGGTTTCTTACAACTCCACTCTTTAACAATCAAACTCACCAATATAAACTCAACAAACGGATGGTGTTGACTTCTACCGAAAATGCACACGTTTACAATGTAATTCAACTTAATTTCAAAAAGGTACAAGTAAACTTACATAAAGACTATTTGCAAGTTACAATTATTCTTGATTTCTAGAGTTGAATTGATCTTCAAGATTGAATGTTCTATCCATGCTTTGAGTTTGTCAGTCTCTATGATCATCATGACCGAAAGTGGAGGAAACTATAAGAGAAGCTATCATTCAAATGCATACATGCAAGGAAACTAGGAAGAATACCCAACTTATGTCACTTGCTAAAGTTGGTCAACAAATGTATCATGTTTTCCTTTACAAATGGAGGGAGACCACCAACCACAACCTTTCCATTCCTTCAATTCTCAATGGTAAGCAAACAAATGTCAAGGAAAATTAAAGCAAGCATAAAACATATTTCAATGAATTTAACAAAGTTGTTGGACTGAAATTGCAACTTGGCAATCATTTCTCTTCCGTACAACACCCATACGATATTCTTCCCAAAGCAATTTGTGTGGCATATATCAAGGTGCATAAAGAAAAACTCTAATCATGAAACCAATGCAGTCATGAAACCAACCATGATAATCAAGAAACCAATATAGTGATGTAACCAACCATGATGATATGTCTTTAAGAAGGTCATGAAAGCTTGAAGTAAAGGGCTCTTGAAGGGCCATGAAGGATTCCAAATATCCTTTGCAAAAGGAAGGATAATACTTGCCAGTGCATTTTACTAGTTGATCAACTGGGTAAAATTGAAAATCATGGGACTTGTTATCGCACAATTTGTACTTGCCCAAGGCAAGTGGATACAAAATTGGCATAACTAGGAATGACCTATCACTATTACCTTAATAGGAAATCCCTTTCTATTTTGGAGTATGTCAAGACTACCCCAGGGGAGACGTCCCTAGTGACCTGGAGATTTGAGAAGACTAAGGCAAATGATAAAAGAAAGTCCATCTCCTCTCACAGGTCACTCAAGTTAAAAGGGTTATTTAAGTCTTATTGAAGATGAAGCAAAAAAATATTATTGTGTACCTGCCCAGAACAAGACAACAAAGCAAAAAGGGCACTTTGCAAGTACCAAAATGATATTAGTGCTTCATAAGACAATGAACTCTTAAGAAATGTACTAGCTGATATAGAATTGTAGCAGTATAGCAATTTATAACAGCAATAATATATTTGCAACAGCCACAATAATTATGCTTCAAAATGCTTGATAAAAAGACTTGAAATAATAGTTTTAACTAGGCAAATTGATAATGGATAGTCACAAGCAGTTTTAGCAATGTCTAGATAGCATAACACATCTCTTTTATGGTTAATTTGTTGTTGTCAGATGGTTGTAGCAATCTTTTGCAACAGAAGCAAGTAGGTTAATGATTTAGGCTAATCTAAGGTTAGTAGAAGTTAGTAGGTGTTCAAGAGAAGAGGTTATGAAAATCGTTTGATCAATCAACACTTGTAATGGGTAGACTAGTGCCTTTCTAGGGTAATGGAGTCAATGATGGCAGCAACAACTCTTAGAAGGAAGTAGCAATGATAATATTTAGGCAAAGGGGATGGAGAGGATGAGTGAGGTGTTGGTAGCCCAAGGCCTCATAAATCCAACTCTTAGAGATAATTGCTAGAAAGTAATAAAAATTAGGCCCTAGCGATTTCTCTTTCCCTTAGACAAATTGGAATAAAATATGCAATAGGCAATGAGGTCGGGTTACTAGAGTGCTACAATGGTAGGGCTCTAGTATCTACTTCTAAATAGGTGTCTTCCAATAAATTTTAGCAAGTGGAAGACTATAGAGAAAAAAATAGTAACATATGTCTTTCTCCTAGGGTTTCAAGCAAGCAATTTCATAATCTTTGATATGAAACAAGTACATTCACCATAAGCATTCATTCACAATAAAGAAATGCAGATTTTCTACTTACTTCACCAAGAATAATCAAGCATAAACCCTAGTTGAAGATCTTCCACATGAAAATTTGCCAAAATACACCAAGATTTGTCTCCTCCAAGAAGTGTGCACCACTAAATTTCAGCCAATAACCCTTAAAGAAGGCTGAATTTCAAACCACCACTTGTGTGATGAGTCAATCATGAAAAAATGAGAGTTTTATCTCTCTATTTATACAATAATTATGACCTTTAATTAATTTTAGGTCATCAAATGGCCGACATGGCCAAATTACATGAAAAATCCAATTTTTACACAAATTCAAATAATTAAACCCTAAAATCATTTTTAGAGGTGACGTCATGCCCTTCTAGGGTGACATTGAGCCTCCTGGGTCAAATGTTGGGCCTCATCTGCAAAAACGCTAGGCCTTCCAAGACCCTAGATGATCCCACACGTGCCAATCAGCACACAACTGCCTCCATAATGCCAATCCTGATGTTCGGTGATGTCTAGGGTCATAATGGTGACATCATGGACCTCCCAAGGCCAACGTCCAGGTGGAAGAGCAAGATCCCCCGGGGTTTAGGTCTGCCAAAGTGTCTCCGATGAAACGTCCTTCCTTTTTCCTGGTACAAGTCTCTGACATCTCTCTGCCCCTGGCCGAGGTCACAGCATCAATCTGTGGGATTTCATCCCTATGGAGGTCTGAGCTAATCATCCCCCCATATGTACCTGTCCACCGGGCATGGTCCTAGAACAACAACAAGTATGCCCTCCACGGGCTCATAAGTCACAGGGATCATAGCAATGTCAATCACATCCAATAATCAAATTACCCAAACATGTGCATCAAACCCCCTTTTACCCAAACAAATCCTCAAAGATGTTATGCAGTTTAACAAGTCAGGTTTGGAGAGGGTCTCAGGATCTCCTATTGGGCTAATCCTCCTCAAGTTTGGGGTGTTTCCCGGGTGAGAACCAATCTAGGTCATGCAAGTGTGTGAAATAGTGTAGGGAAAGTGTTTGGGCAGAGGGTGCAGTGATAACAGGGAAATGTAGGTCTTTCCTGTGGGTGCCTCTGTAGAGGGCGAGCTACACCTTATCATAGATGTCTTTGTTTCCTAGCTCATTCAATGCCTTTTATTCTTAGTCTTATTGCTTTTTGGTCTTTTTCTTTTCAAGGGAAAAGCAGGGGGACACTGTCCTAGCGTGGTGACCAAAGGTGACAGTGTTACCCACAAGCATTTCACGAAAATGAGAAGGTTGGCTCGTGATGAGACCCCCTTTCCCTTGGCTATGCCACCAAGAGCCACTACCCTAGTTTGGTGACTAGATAGATAGTAGTGTCATACCGCTATATGCCCATGGACCTAATAGGCCAGCTCATGATGAGACCTCCCATCCACCAACTAGTACCTTGAGTTATGTTTTATCTTACAAGTCCCCTTTTCTTACTAAGAAGCCTTTTATTGCTTTCTCAGGAATCTCTGGGCAAAGCATCTCAAAGGTTTCATCTTGGCTTTTAACTCTTGCCAACTACTTTTACCCTCTGGTCCTTTAGCCCCTTCTTCCCACAAGGCAAGGTACAACCCTTCCTAGTGTGGCAAACCTAATGCTCGAACCAAAGTAGGGGAAGATGAGAGGAATAATGATGAAAAGTGGTAAGTATGGAAGGAATGGACGATGACCTTTCATAGACCCACCTAGTGGCAACTCATCCTAAAGGGGAACCAACTTACTAGGGCATTTTGTCACCCCCCCCAGGTATCAACAAGTTAAAGAGCATAATTTCCAAGCAAACGTTATGAAATGAAGGAGAGTTCAATGCAACATATTCAAATGCTTCGAAAATTAGAGTGACACATACCATGATACCCAGACTCATTACCTCATGGAGCAAGACCCACTGCTACTTCAGAACCAGGTCAGTGGGATGGATGATGTTGTTGCTGATAGACGAGTTGCACTGAAGAAAAGATGGGCCCTCCTAGGCCAAGCTCAAGTCATATGGCTCTTGACACTCCATGTCTAGGACCTGTGGGCCTCGAGACATGATCTCCTTAGTTATCCCTATGATAGTGGATAATAGGACTCTTTTTGAATGTTTACAATGAATGTTTTTACTCACTCAGGGATAACATGTGCATACAGAACTTGAACTCTCTCCATCATTTGTAGTCTACTTCCCCTTCCTTTAGTTCTCAATATCTTCATAGCATGTGCTCTATTTCTCACAGATTTCCTGATCTGTAAATGGATGAAGAGAGTTCCTGGTCGAAGATGTAAAGGTGCAATAAAAAAGCACTAGCACAAACAAGCAGCAACGGGCAGATTTGGATGCACTCTATTCACCCTTTTGACGTTTCCCAGCTCTCTACAGAAGTCAAGGCCTAAGAAAACCAAAGTCTTGTTGAATTTTTAATGCAAGCTCAAGTACATGTAGTTTCTTTTCAATTTAGCATGAACTTGAATCATAAACAATGCAGCAACACAATAGCTGCAGTAACCAAGATCACAAGAATAACCATGCACACGACAGAAGAAGCTATCCTAGGAAAACCCTTCTCAAACAAGGTAAAAACCCAGCAATCCTTTGCTATAGAGTCAAGAGAAGATCACCCTTACACCACAAACCCTAGCGCACACAAGAGGGTGCTCTATGACCAAGAAAGCTAGCGCATAAGAAGAAGTGCGCACTAAATTTCAGATCTCCACAATGTGTTAGGAGAGAATGAGATATGATCCACAATGGAGACGTATCTCTCTTATAAATACATGACTTAACTCATCAAATAGATGTGTCTATTGGCACAATAGGGCCGACTTGTAAAACTCAATAATATAATTAATCTTTTACACAATATTAATTATCTTTACAGAGTAGGGCCGACTTGTACCCTTCACAATACAAATTAGGGTTTCACAATAATCTTACTCTTAAACAATATAGCAAGGGATCTCCCACACATCCTCTAGTGCTCTGCCACTAGGGACAAGTCCACATGTGCTCAACCACAAGGGACATCACCCTCAACAGATCAACTCGATTAAATCCATAGGAGTACGAACTCGAGAGCCATCTCAAGTCAACTCAACTAAGTCCATTAGAATACAACAGGAGACCATATCAAGTCATCTCAACTCAGTCCAGAGGAGCACAACAAGAGACCAACACAAGTCATCTCAACTTAGTCCAGAGGAGTACGACTCACCTATCACATAGGTGTTCTCACAGATCATCTCAACTCAATCCAGAGGAGTACGATCTGGAGAATGTCTCATAAAGTTGCAATCATCAACACTCCCTCTCAGCTAGGGAGGCATTCTCCACTAGGCCAAGTCTCTCATGAAAGTACTCAAACTTCGTCCTGGCAAGCGATTTGGTGAAGACATCTGTAAAATTTTCAAACCGCACCCAGTTTCAAGTCTTGCCGATTTTTCTCAATATTTAATGCCCAAAACCCAGTTTTATGACAACCATAAATACTCAGCATATAAACAAAATTTCAGAACTGAAACATGAGGATTTTGAACAGCATTTAATGCAGAAATAAATTTATATCAGCAGCACCATATTCAGAAAATTAAATGCACAGAGATTTTTGGTCTAACAGTGACCCTGGAAAAACCCACAAGGGGAAAACCAGAGAGAGGGATTTTTATTATTTCAGAGCTCAGAGAAAATGTCTTTTACAGCAGTCATTAATTTCAGAAATTAAATACAGACTTATCTCAAAAACCATGCCAAATTTCCACTTCACAAACTGAGCCAAACTCCTCGAAATTCATGCCCAAATTTCCTGTACATATGCGCAAGTCAACTCCCTCAAATTTTGTGCCCTTCTTGTTGTACGAACTCCCTCAAAATTTGTGCCAAGACGACAGCCCAAATTTCTGTCCAAGAAAGTGTTGTACGGCTACCTAGGAAAGCGTGCCAACTTTCCAGAAAATGCACAACAGTCACTCTTGATTTCTATGCCAGAAAACAATTGTACAACCTCCACAAATCCGTATGGTACGGCCCAATAAATGCCTTGTACCTTCACCTCGAAATTTGTGTTGCAACTTGGTGTCTTGGGATGTGTGCCACCTTCAGAAATTTCCTTCTCTGTATCTGCTCGACTTCTCTCTTTCCAGCTCTCTCAAAAATTCATGCAACAACCCAAAATGGGTGCGCCCTCCTTACCCTAATCGACTCAATGAGTGGAAGGTGAAAGGTCATCTAATCCAATGGCTGAGATTAGACGAGATGAGTGGTGGAGACTAAATCACTTAACTCACCCACTTTCCCTAAAGTTCAAAAAGTCACCTTTTAATTTACATCTCATAATTTAAAGGACTAGCGTCCACATTAGGCATTTTACCACCCCTTAGGTGCCTAGGTGATGAGAAACACTTGCCTAGGTACTTTTTAATTATTTAACACTTCCTCTTACCGAGGAAGGTGTTACTCACCACTCCAAGCTTATCCCTGAAGAATACAAACTTGCCTTTGCCCAAAGCTTTAGTGAGTATGTCCGCAATCTTCTCATTTGTAGATATGTATTGTAGCTCAACTACTCCTCTCTAAACATAATCCCGAATGAAGTGATATCGAATCTCAATGTGCTTAGACCTGCCGCGAAAAACGAGATTCTCAGAGAGTTTGATACAACTCTGATTATCACAGTAAATCATAGTGGGTCTCAACTGCACACCAAATAATCCCACCAATAACTAGCGAAACCAAATGGCCTCCCAACTGGACTGACTGGAAGCCATATACTTAGCCTCTGCAGAACTCAAAGCCACTGACTTTTGCTTCTGACTGAACCAAGACACCACTACTGAGCCCAATCCGAAACAACAATCAGAAGTACTCTTCCTGTCACTGACACATCCTGCCCAATCTGAATCAATATAGCCCACCAATTGAACTCCATCCTCTCTCAGATAGTCCAGGCCATAATCCACTATACCAGAAAGATACCTGAGCACATGTTTTGTTGCCACCCAATGCACTCTCCTAGGCTCCACCATAAACTGACTAAGAGTGTTGACAGCAAAACAGATATCTGGTCTGGTATTGATCAAATACATCAATGAACTGATCAATTGACGATATAAAGTGATCAAAATCTGGACTAGGGGTCAAAATTTAGCTCAAAAATCAAAGTTCTCAGAATTGCCTCAAAACGAACGTGTGTAGCCCTCGTCGTCACGAACCCAACGCAACTCGTTTGCGTTCAAACGGACGATGGATGAGAGAGATATCGCGATCTGTTCGAATCGCCAAACAGGTAAAAAAAAATGTGCTGACTGTACAGTCTGTACGGGTGCTGACATGGCATGTTCGTACGATGACGTGGCAGAGTTGAATTGGCAGAGTCGTACGACACGTGGCGTGTGTTGAGTTGATAGTTAGACGAGTGATGTTGCGACACGTGGAAATTTTTGGTTGGTTGTATGGTGCCACGTGGCCCAGTCGTGGGTTGCCACGTGGCACCCTGTTATTGGTAATGGTTGTTGGTTTTAAAAGTTTATGGGGTCCGTGGGGATCGAACCCCGGACCTCCTCTCCCGTGTAAAGCCTTTGCAAAGTCCGCGCTACCAACATACCACACTTTGATTCTTGTTATATATATGATTTAATATATATTAAAGTTTGAGTTGTTTAATGGTTGGCGCAGGGGTCCGAGCTGGGGCTTAGCCCCAGCCCCCGGTCGCACACCTTATACCATATGACTTTAATATATATTGCGCGCGCGGGATTTGGTAATGGTTACAACACCATAGCCCCGGTCGTATACACATATCGCATATGACCGTGTCTATTTGCGCACGAATTTTGGAATTGGTTTTTAAAAAACGGTTGTACAACCATACGCCGACACTTGTCAGTTATCCATTCGCCTTTGAACGGAGCCCCTTTTGCGATAGCGCGAGGTCGCATGGACCCTTGTGACCACGGCCTTGGCGGTTAGGGGCTAGGCGTGCCCATAACCGTTCAACAGTTTGACCGTTTTTGCGATTACGTGTGTGTGCTAGATTTTAGCATGAATTTGAGCGTGTGTGCTAGGTTGGCCACACAGAGGTGCGTTTTGGCAAACCAGAGACAGCAAGCTTGAAGGAAGAAAATGGCAGGAGGCCTATCTTCTTCATTTTTTGGCCAAATGAGGTGCCGAAAATGTCCAGCTAGGGGTTTTTGGACGTTCTGAATCCATTGGCACTGTTTTCAAAGCCATTTGAAGACTTCTTTTGCAGGTTTTTCACCATTGAAGTTTCAGGAAGCTCCAGGGAGCTTGAAGCCCTCATTGTTTGAGGTCATGCTCAGATGAGCCCATGTTTATTTTCTATGATGGAATAATCATTTTTGGCTAA
>SNQJ01S0026309.1:172864-184361 GCA_010110895.2 Picea sitchensis | reverse complement strand
ATACAATGCCTTCTTCAGTTTGCACACATGAGACTCTCTCCCATGCACCTCAAGGCCCAATGGTTGCTCAATGTACAGCTCCTCCTGTATGAGACCATTCATAAATGCGGTCTCCACATCCATCTGATGGATCTTCCAACCCATCTCTGCTGCAATAGATATCACTACCCTGATCGAGGTATATCTAGCAACCGGAGCGAAGGTCTCATCATAGTCAACTCCCTCAACCTATGAGAACCCCCGAGCCACAAAACGAGCTTTGTACTTCTCAATGCTTCCATCTACAGCATACTTAAGTTTGTAGAGCCACCTAGAAGCCACCACTCACTTCCTCTCAGGTCTAGGAAGAATCTCCCAAACATCATTCTTCATGATGGAACTGTACTCTTCCATCATGGCATCTCTCCAAACCTGTCTGCTAGCAGCCTCCTCAAAAGTGGAAGGCTCAGACTCCCTAATGTTGCTCACCATCGCAATATAGCTGCAAAATCTCTCAAGGGGTTTACTCTCCCCCACAACCTACCTGGGATTCCCCACAGAACCCTGTGCCTCCTTCAGAGTGTCCTGAAGCCATTTGGGCTTCCTCTTTTCTGAAGTAGTGTCCCGTAGAGGGGACTCCCCTTGCTCAACCCCATCACCTGAAGACTGTGAACCTGAAGTAGAATCTGGAGCATACGATCCTGAAATCTGAGGATCAATAACCTGTGATCCTGACACCTGTGGACTAGTCGTCACTGAAATTGGTGGACCTGAACTCCGTCACTGAAGTATGTTATGGACTCACCTGAATCTGAGGTGATGACTACTCACCCCTCTTAGTCCCTCGTGACTTCCTAAAGGCTCTATCCTCCTCTAATCTCACACCCTTCTCAAAACTGTCTTCCTCAAGGAAGGGATGTATATGCGGAAATCCTTTGAAGTCTCGCTATACCCAACAAAAATGCCCTTTTTTGTCGTGGGCTCTAGCTTTGTCCTCTTCTCAGAAGGGACATGTGAATATTTAAGGCACCCAAAAATCCTAAGTGCCCAACCTCAGGCTTCTTCCCAGAGAAAGCCTCCTTAGGAGTCTTATCCAGCAATGCTCTGTGTGGACCCCTGTTCTGCAGATAAACTGCAGTGTAACATGCCTCAGCCCAAAGAAAGAGTGACAACCCCAACTATGGCCCTGTTTTTCCTCTCAGCAACCTTATTCTGTTTTGGGTTGTAAGGAACAGTCAACTCCCTCTTGATGCCCTCTCCTGCCCAGAAGTCATTAAATTCCTTGGAGGTATACTCACCCCCATTATCTGTCCTCAGTACTCTGATTTTCCTCCTAGTCTGGTTCTCCACAAGAGCTTTGAACTTTTGGAACCGATTCAAGACCTGTCCTTTGGTCTTCATGAAGAAAATCCAAGACTTCCGAGAGAAGTCATCAATGAATATGACATAGTATAAACAACCACTCAAAGATGCAGAAGACATAGGACCACATACATCAGAATGAATCAAATCAAGCATACCTGCTACTCTGTTGTCATTGCTTGGAAAAGCAGTCTTGGTGTACTTTCCCAAAGCACACCCCTTGCACAACTCTTGATGCTTGTACTGAACTCTGACACTCCAGTCACAATCTCCCTCAGTATCCTCAGAGCCCCATGATGCAAATGGGCCATCCTCCTATGCCATAGCTCACAAAGGTCACTGTTGTTGTTAGTATGATACAATGCACTAGCTGGCTGAAACATGAGCTTGTACAACTTCTCATTTCGAGTCCCAATCACTTTGGCCGAAGTGATACTAGACCCCTTGGGAAATAGGAGCACCTGTCTATCACGGAACACCTCATATCCCCTCTCCTCGATAGTAGAAACTGAAATCAAGTTCTTCTTCAAGCCAGGAACATATAGGACATCTCTCAACAATATGGGAGGTTGAGACTCCCTCTAAAATGATACTGTCCCACTACCAATTGCCTTGACCACCCGGTCATCTCCAAGCACTACCTCAAGATCATCAATCTGTGTAAGATCTAGCAAATGCTCACGAACACCTGTCATATGGTGGAAGTAACCACTATCAATATACCAAACACTGGAATGTGTGGCTCTAGTGGAAAGACACACCACTAAGGAAAACTCCTTGTCGAACCTGGTGGAAAACTCTTCCACCTCTGTTGAAGTTGTTGTCTGCTTCCTCTTCTTATTAGGACATTGTCCCGCATAGTGCCCAAATTTATGACATGCAAAGCACTTGACTTTGCTCATGTCCTTCTTGCCTTCACTCTTCGGTTTGTTTCCTCCCTTAGGACCCTTTTTTAATTTCTTCTTGTTATAGGCTGCTAGAAGAGTAGCATCTATAGGTATAGTTACTGGGTTTGTTGTGGAGTTCTCAACAATGTCCCATAACTCACTCTCTTGCAGAATCAAAATCATTCTCTCCTTCCAAGCACCAAAATTTATTTCCCCATCAAGTCTATCCTCAACCCTTAAACCTGTAGCCATTAACCCTTCTCTGGTGAAAATAAAAAATTCCAAAATTTGTCCAGTGAAGTAACTTCTATCCCACTCTCTGTCTTGTTGATTTAAGTTTGCACTTCTCTTCAACTCAGCTCTCATACCATGTAAAATTTTATGACCCCACCCAGTTTCAAGTCTCGTTGATTTTCCTCAATGTTTAATGCCAAAAACCTAATTTTATGACAGCCATAAGTACTCAGCATATAAACAAAATTTTAGAAATGAAACATGAGGATTTTGAACAACATTTAATGCAGAAATAAATTTATATCAGCAGCACCATATTCAGAAAATTAAATGCACAGAGATTTTTGGTCTAACAGTGACCTTGGAAAAACACACAAGGGGACAACCAGTGAGAGAGTGATTTTTATTATTTCAGAGCTCACAGAAAATGTCTTTTACAGCAGTCATTAATTTCAGAAATTAAATACAGACTTATCTCGAAAACCGTGCCAAATTTCCACTTCACAAACTGAGCCAAACTCAATGAAATTTGTGCTCGAATTTCCTGTACATATGCGCAAGTCAGCGCCCTCAAATTTTGTTCCCTTCTCGTTATACAGACTCCCTTGAAATTCGTGCCAAGACAATAGCCGAAATTTTTGTCCAAGAAAGTGTTGTACGACTGCCTAGGAAAACATGCCAACTTTCCAGAAAATGTATAGCAGTCACTCTTCGATTTCTGTGCCAGAAAACAGCAATACGGCCTCCACAAATCCGTACGATATGGCCCAATAAATGCCTTGTACCTTCACCTCAAAATTTGTGTTGTAGCTTGGTGTCTTGGGATGCGTGCCACCTTCAAAAATTTCCTTCTTTGTATCTGCTCGATTTCTCTCTTTCCAACTCTCTCAAAAATTCATGCAACAACCCAAAATGGGTGCGCCCTCCTTACCCTAATCGACTCAATAAGTGGAAGGTGAAAGGTCATCTAATCCAATGGTTGAGATTAGACGAGACGAATGGTGGAGATTAAATCATTTAACTCACCCACTTTCCCTAAGTTCAAAAAGTCAGCTTTTAATTTACTTCTCATAAATTAAATGACTAGGGTCCACATTAGGCATTTTCCCACCCCTTAGCCGCCTAGGTGATGAGAAACACTTG
This sequence comes from Picea sitchensis, assembly GCA_010110895.2. Classification (NCBI taxonomy): domain Eukaryota; kingdom Viridiplantae; phylum Streptophyta; class Pinopsida; order Pinales; family Pinaceae; genus Picea; species Picea sitchensis. The sequence goes on along the minus strand of SNQJ01S0026309.1, from coordinate 180,756 downwards.
CCTAGGTACTTTTTAATTATTTTTAACAACATCTGCAACTTGCTTATGTGTACAAAGGTATTGCACATGTACTGCTTTCTTCTACACCATATCTCTGATGTAATGATATTTGATCTCAATGTGTTTCGATTTATCGTGAAACACAGGATTCTGTGAGAGCTTCACAACTCTAGTTATCGCAATGGATAACAGTGGAATCCATCTCGTGTCCAAGTAAGTCTGCAAGGAGCTTGCAAAGCCACACTCCTTCGCAGACTGCCACACATAATGCAATGTACTCTGCTTTTGCGGTACTCAAAGCCACAGAAGTTTGTTTCCTACTGCACCAGGAAACCATGGCAGATCCCAAAGTAAAACAACAACCAGAGGTGCTCTTCTGGTCCACTGCGCTCCGGGCCCAATCTACATCATCATATCCCTGCAATCTCATGTCTACACCGGAGGCATATCTCAGTCCATAACCAACTGTGCCTCGTAAATATCTCAACACATGCTTCACTTTTATCCAGTGTGTCTGTCTCGGCTGACTCATAAACTGACTGAATACACTCACTGCATAGCATATATCAGGTCTGGTGTTAACCAAATACAAAATTGATCCAATCAATTGTCTGTAAAGATGTGGATCAATCTCACCTGAATCGGAAGAAGTCTCTTTCAATTTCTTCAGATTCATCACCATCGATGTAGGCATGGACTTGCAATCTGTCATCCCGAATTTCTTCAATATCTCCACTGTGTATTTCCCCTGACTCAAGAGAATGCCATCAGTCCTCTGCCACAGTTCTAGTCCCAAGAAGTAGAGCATCATACCAAGGTCCTTCATCTCGAATTCAGAAGCCAATGCACGCTTGCACTCAACAATAAGGCTTTCTGAATCGGTGAGGAATAAGTCATCAACATATAGGACCAAAATCAGGCACTCATCACCAACAATGATGTAGTATAGGTTGGGATCAACAATATTCTTGTTGAAGCCCAAACTCATCAAGTATCCATCAATCTTCTCATACCATGCACGAGGTGCCTACTTTAGTCCATACAGGGCTTTCTTCAACCTGCACACATGAGACTCCTCGTGTATCACGAATCCATCTGGCTGCTCGATGTAAACTTCTTCCTCAATCTCTCCATTAAGAAAGGTTGTCTTCACATCCATATGATGTAGTCTCCAACCCATGGATGCTGCAAGGGAAATAATCGTACGAATGGTAGTGTATAGGGAAACAGGAGCAAATGTCTCCTCATAATCTATTCCCTCCACCTGAGAGAATCCTCTACCCACAAATCTTGCTTTGTACTCCTCGACACTTCCATCAGCTACATGTTTGATCTTATAGATCCACTTGGAAGTTACTATAGACTTCCCTTTCGATCTCAGAACAATATCCCACACATCATTCTTCATGATGGACTGATACTCTTCAGTCATGGCATCTTGCCAAACCTGTTGCTTCTCCATAACAAGAAGGCTCAGTATCAATGATGTGGCTCATAGCTGAAACATAGCTCGAAAATCTCTGTGGTCTCTTGCTCTCTCGAAATGTTCCACGAGGAGTTGCATGTCCCTCTACCTCCTGCAGCGTTTGTCGAGCCCATGCAAGCCTCTTCTGACCTACTACAATGTCTCTGGGAACATCAATTGGAGCTACGGGATCAACTGGATCAGTAAGTGTCTCCCTCTAAACTGCTAAAGGGGAAGAAGGTATTGTCTCTTCCTTCTTCTCGCTGTCAATCTCCATCTGAGATTCTCTGGATCTTTGAAAGGCTATATCTTCCTCAAAGGTGACATCTTTGCTAACTTCGATTTGTCTCTGACCAGGGATGTAGATCTTGTATGCCTTCGAAGATTCATTGTAACCCACAAATGTACCCTTTATGCCTGAAGGGTCTAGCTTGGTCCTCTTTTCCTTGGGTACATGAATGTATACTGTACACCCAAATATCCTAAAGTGTACAACCTCAGGCTTCACTCCGATGAAAGCTTCTTCCATAGTCATGTTCTTCAGAATCTTATGAGGACTCTTGTTCTGAACGTACACAGCTGTCATGGATGCCTCTGCCCACAGAATCATAGGTAGATTTTGATCATGTATTATCTCTTTGGTTGCCTCAACAATGGATCTATTCTTCCTCTCTGCAACCCCATTCTACTAAGGGTTATAAGGAACGGTGTACTCCCTCTTGATCCTTGTCTCAATACAGAAATCTGGCCTATCGTACTAGGATAATAACCAAGATGGCCTCCCATAGTGATAACAACCAAAATGGCCTCCTATACTAGGATAATAACCAACCAAGAAAAAATTGGACTCTCATACCAGGGATAATGATCCAAGTCATGAGGGCTCGCATACCAGGGACAATACCCTTCATTATAAAATGCAAGCTACTTACAGAGCAATGATGAAATCAAATAAGGAATGTAATACAAAACTTACCTTAGTCTAGTTTACTCCTGAGTGCAGTCTACCCATAGATGATCAAACTAAGGTAAATCTGCTCTTCCACTGATACTTTGAATGAATGGTTCCCAATGGCTTGGAAGAGCATTGAGAGTAATCATGACAAGCTCTATGTTTGTTATCGTTTCTCCAATGGCACCTAACTGATCTCTGATCTCTGAAATCTTCATGAAGAAGGTAGCAGTGGTGTCAGATGATCCCTTACAGAGTAGATGATTATCTTCCTAGCTTTGACATCATTTGTCTTCCATTCAGCCTTCACTTCATCGATTGTTGTTGTTGGTAGACTTCCTTCTATCAATCTCAATAGGTCACTCTCTTCTAGAGTGATGTGTAATCTTGACTTCCAGGAGCTGAAGTTGCTTGACCCATCAAGCGTATCTTTCACCAAAGTTGTGTTCCTCATGGCTTGTAGATTCTTCACAAACCTTAGCTTCAGAAAACTTGACGGCTAAGCTAGGCTAGAAACCCTAGGTTTCGTTGGACTTATGACTGCCAATAAGAATCCTTGGAGAATCAAAAGAACCCCAGTGAGCTGCAAAATTCCTTAACGACCTGCAAAAACCCTAGAAGCTGAAATCTGTAGAAACCCTAGAAACCCTAGGGCCAAAAATCCAAACTTCTTCAACTTTCGATTTGAAAGTTGCAGGTGATGCGCTTGACTATGTTGTACCTGTCTTTGCAAAACTTACGCCCAATGTTCCAAGGGAAAATGCTAAAACTAGCTTGACAAGGAAAGGGTAAGGGTTGTTTTTGCAGTTGCAGCAAGAAGGTGACAGCTAGTTTGGAAAAGGTGTTGGAGTAGCTTGTGCAATGCCTCTTCAAAAACAATGCTCTGAAGCCATGCTGAATTTTTAATGCAAGCTCAAGCACATGTAGTTTCTTTTCAATTTAGCATGAACTTGAACCATAAACAATGCAACAACACAATAGTTGCAGTAACCAAGATCACAAGAAGAATAACCATGCACAAGACACAAGAAGTTATCCTGGGAAAACTGTTCTCAAATAAGGGAAAAACCCAAAAATCCTTTTCTTTAGAGTCAAGAGAAGATCACCCTTACACCACAAACCCTAGCGCACACAAGAGGGTGTTCTATGACCAAGAAAGCTACGCATAAGAAGAAGTGTGCACTAAATTTCAGATCTCCACAATGTGTTATGAGAGAATGAGATATGATCCACAATGGGGATGTATCTCTCTTATAAATACATGACTTAACACATCAAATAGATGTGTCTATTGGCACAATAGGGCCGAGTTGTACAACTCAATAATATAATTAATCTTTTACACAATATTAATTATCTTTCCAGAGTAGGGTTGGCTTGTACCCTTCACAATACAAATTAGGGTCTCACAGTAATCTTACTCTTAGACAATATAGCAAGGGATATCCCACACATCCTCTAGTGCTCTACCATTAGAGACAAGTCCACATGTGCTCAACCACAAGGGACGCCACCCTCAACAGATCAACTCAACTAAATCCATAGGAGTACGAACTGGAGAGCCATCTCAAGTCAACTCAACTAAGTCCATAGGAGTACAACAAGAGACCATCTCAAGTCATCTCAACTCAGTCTAGAGGAGCATGACAAGAGACCAACACAAGTCATCTCAACTTAGTACAGAGAACTACGACTCACCTATCACATAGGTGTTCTCACAGATCATCTCAACTCAGTCCAGAGGAGTACAATCTGGAGAATGTCTCATGAAGCTGCAATCATCAACAAATCTTACCAACTAGCCAAACGGTTGTTGTCTCGCATGGTGACGTCTTTTTTTATATATATATATAAGACTGTTGCAAACTTCACATAAAACTACTGCATTTTTTTTTTAATTATTATATAAAATTGTTGCAAACTTCATTGCAACCACCAAACCATTATCAAAAATATCAAGCAGTAAGAGCCGTGAAGATATACCTCTAACCAAGAAATCAAACTGTGAGAGCCATGAAGAAAACCTCTAATCGAATCAATAAGGGAATTACAAATACTCATTGTTAGATGGAAAATGGATTCATACCAAGACAACTATGAATGGGTATGAAGAATCACGAGATCCAACCACCGTGCAAACCCTGGTGGAAGAAGAGTGCAGTTGTAGCGTTCACCTTGACCGAACTTTGTTTGCCCTTCCCTGACGAAATGTTAAGTCGTTTAGCATGGGAATAGGCTAGGGAGTCAAGTAGCACTTAATGATTTACCTCTAGTGGCCTGCTTTCAGACATTGATTCAAATTCGATTTCCTCTAAATCGTTATTTTCAATTCATATTGCTCACCGTAAAAACAGAATTGTCTTTCATGCTCGCATGTCAGATCACAGAAATCTGTGTGCGTCGGGGGAATACAAAAGGAAGGAAGTGATTCTACTAGCTAAGATAGAGATATTGAACTTTGTATGCGTGCTATCTCTCAAATGCAGAGCCAAAAAGTGCAATTGGTTGACAATCGGTAACGTGGGTATAAACTAAAACTTGGTGTCTAGCATTTCATTTTGGGTTGTGGTAAAGTGGCTACGCAAGTGCGAATGATGGTGGAGGAAACACTAACAGTTGCACATGGCAGAGATGAGGGTGAAAACGACGTCGACAACAATGAGACGACATACTAGCATACTAACACAAACTGGTAGACTAGCAAGAAGGTGAACGCAGGCCAAGGAACATTTATGCACGTGGGAATGAAAACGCCCAAGGGAATAAATGAGACAGAGGTATTTCTACACAAGACAGAGGCATTTCTGCATGAGATGGAGAATCATGGAGTTAAACCATGACACTATGGACAACTACCATAATTTAATTCAGGCCCTAAGAAGTATAGGCACTTTGATACCACTGTTAGAATACACACAAATGGAGATCAATGTGATATGCATTTTATTAATATGATACACATATAAATACATGATCTATGACCTTTGGATTCAATCCTCAAAGAGGTCTATAGGACTTTTGATGACAGTTCCTATTCACTTGTGACTTTTCGTATTCCTTCTCAACTGAATAATACATATAATAACCCTAACGGAATAGGTTTCCAACACTAGAGAAACTAGTGATTTGAATTGGGTTTCCCCCAAAATAAACAAAAAAAAAAAGAAAAAGAAAATGGATCAAACCTTTCAATAATCATGTTGATGGCTTGATGATATGACATGACCCTTGATGAGCAGATACATCTTTCCACCTTGTTTGCACCTCTTGGATGATGAGACATGGCCTTTGGAGGCTTCACACACTCCCTTGGAGCATGACGTCACCACACGTGTGACCTAGGAGGACATTATTATCGTGTAATATCATGATTATTCAATTTTAGAGGTTATTTGTGGGGTCAGCCCCACTTGTATCATGGATTATTGTTGTTTTACATCATTATGTGGACATATGTGCTAGGGTTACCTCATATAAAAGAGGTTAGTGCTCATTTGGATCAAACACAACTCACTCACTTATGAGATCACTACTACTTGATCTCTATCTCTTCTTTTTTGTTATGGATGCCTTATGCACACTTTTGGAGTGACTTGGATGGATGCTTTCTCTTGTTAATGGTGGATTCTTCATGAACTAGGGTTTTGTCATGCTATGCACTTTGACTAGTAAGTGTTTACTTTATGTGCATGTGATTTTCATGGTATATTTTGGTGAATGCTCTATTAGAGAGGTAACAGTTGCATGTTATCATTGTTTTCCTTGAATAATTTGAAACCCTAAGGAATGATTAAGAGAGGTTATCCCTTTCTTTGTTGTATTTATCTTAACTTTGTTGAAGCATTCAAGGTTTGCCTCAAGGGTTAGGATTGGCTATCCCCTTAAGGTTTTCCTTGGCTAGGGTTTAGTTTTAGGGGTTAGGAGTGGCTTGCCCCCTAGGGTTTAAAACCTAGTTTTCGTCCATTCTCTTTGCTAGACATATTAGAAGAAGTGGGACGACACCTAGGGTTTATGAGAAAATAAACTTTAGAGGCCTTTCCTTTGAGGTTTGACCTAGGTTTACAAGAGGATAATCCTAGCGTTTAAACCTTCACCTTTTCTAGTGTGCTTAGCCTCCATTTGATGTGTTGTATTGACTCCATTTGCCCTATGAAGGAAAAATTCACTAGTCTCTTGTCTACCAGTGTTTGCAAAACTCAAACAGCTCTCTTTCTCTCAAAGTTGCTTGACAACCAAATTACTAACCTCATTTCTTCACTAATCCTAACTCAACGCTTGGAAAACAAAATATATTTATCATTGCTATTATAAAAGGTTTGCTACAGCCATTAGGGCTTGACTAATTGCTGATAACTTACTTAATATTGGGGTAAATGCTAAAATCAGCTCAGAAATATTGTTTGATGATTGGATGTTGATCTAATCATTGAAGGCTTAATTCTAAAGATATAATTGCTATTTTTTTTGGTTTGATTTCTTGTTGTTGTTGCCAAATATACTTTGTTGATATACACTTGTTTACTGTTGCAATTTTGGCGTTCCCCGATTTGGAAATGTCATACGCTACGGTCGACGGCGTTTCCCAACCATACCAGCTCGTACAGTCACGTTTCGAGCATCTTTGAGGCGAATTAAGGGAAAAAAAGGGGGTTGTGGGGCCCCCAAACATTCAATTAAATTTATTTATGGCATTTTCTATATTCTCCAATGAGAATGATGTTGATTTTCTACCTTTTTTTTCATTTAAAAAAGAAATTTCTAGATGCAAATAGAAACCCTAAATCTCATTCATTTGCTATAAGAAACCACTTGCTTCACTCATTCCTCACACTTTCATTAGCAAGAGGAGCTTCCTACAGTAACAACAAGGGGATTGTGTGTAGTTTTCGTGAGCAGATTTCTTTTCTATTTGGTGAGCAGATTTATTTTATGATTGCTTAGCAAGTTAGCAGATTTTTTTGTTCTCTTGGTTTGCAATATGCAAATTTTTGTTTTGTTTGGTGAACATATTTTCTTCTTGTTTTTGCATCATTCATGGCTTCTCAAAGTGTTGTTTCATCTACCCCTAGAGCTGCTGAAGTAAGCAGGCAGTAAGAATACTATCCTCTTTGGAGGCATCTTACCAAGGTCAAGGCTATGGGTGTTGGTGGAGGTTCATGGGAATGGAAGTGCAATTTATGCAAGAAGAATAAGACCTTCAAGGGATCTTACACAAGAGTCATAGCTCACATTTTGCATGAAGGGAAGGGTATTCAAGGTTGTCCACATACTCTTGATCTACAGGTGGGGTAGATTCCATAAAGAGCATGATGATGCTCAAAAAATTAAGGATAATAGAGCCAAGATTGCTATGCATGGCAATAGCAAGCATCCTCCTTCCTTAGGGTGTTAGCAATGAGCCAAGAATTGTTCATGAAGCAAGGAAGAGGAGGGCCCTAGAGGTAGAAAACGAGATATCCAAAGGTCCTGGAGGAC
>SNQJ01S0026309.1:142937-156199 GCA_010110895.2 Picea sitchensis | reverse complement strand
CATTTTGGAGGGAATGAATCATGACCCTTGATCTTGAAAAAGGCAAGATTAGATCTTGGCATTTGGATTTAGGGTTGGGAAGGTGAAAAGACACTTGGGAGGTAAAAGGTCATTTTCAGATTTATAAAAGAATGCATTGGGTAGTGTGCAAGACACAAGTGAAGGAGATTGAGAGAGATTTTCCGAGAGAGCTTGAGAGAGAAAAGTGCACAACTTAGTGGGCACATTTTCCAAGACAAAGTGGGCACAAATCCGAAGGGCAAAATTCTGTGTGTGCTGATATCATTTGCAGTTGTTGGAGACCGTACTGTACAGATCCGTACGGTCCGTACAGCAAGGAGAGAGGGCAAGATTTTCGAGGCAACTTGTTGGCATGGAAATCGAGGTTGTTTGGAGTGTTTTCTTGTTGTTATTGGGTCGTACTATTCAAGTCATAAAGCAGATTGTAGGCACGCTTTTCTAGGCATCGTTTTCTAAGTGGGTCGTACAAGTGTACGTATTTGGCACAATTTTCAAGGCAAAATTTGTGGGGGACAGTTTTGGTGCTATGAGGTATTTTCTCTTGGCTGGAAATTGTGAGTTTGTTGTTGATATGTACTTTCCTGAAGCTGAATAATAAAATCTCTCTCTCTCTCATTGGGTTTCCCCATAGTGGGGTTTTCCCTGGCATTTGCCTAAATTTCTGAGTTTTCATAGGTTATTAAATGTTGTCCATTGTGTTTATTTTCGCTGCATATTTGCTTAGCAATGTGTATTTTTGCTTATGGAAATTTCTAAATGTGTGTGTGAGACATTTCAAAGTTCATGCAATCAGTTATCTCTAGGTTGCTAAGTGTATGACAAAATATTAGCTTGCTAATTTTTGTCATTAAAATTAACACATGTTAGGTACTCGAAAACAAAAGACACACTGAAATAAACGAGGAAAGAGGGAAAACCTCATGGGAAAAACCCCCCCTCAAGGTACAATGTATCAAAAAGGAACTAACAGTTGCTAGGCAACTGTGTCCTTCACTTCAAGTCAACTGCGCAAAGAATGGAACTTATGCTCAGTGAAGGTCTTGGTGAAGATGTATGCAGTATGTTCTGCCGAAGGACAGAACTGCAGGTCGATGATCCCCTCGTGTACTAAGTCCCGAATGTAGTGCATGTGGATCTCGATGTGTTTCGTTTGCTACCTCTGAACTGGATCTCTACAAAACTTCAAAGTGCTCTGGTTGTCACACCAGATGGCGATTGATCGGAGAAACTGAATGCCTAACTCAGTGAGAAAATGGTGTAGCCACATAGCCTGAATGGTTATGTTAACTACCCCTCTATACTCTACCTCGACTGAAGATAGAGCAATAGCAACCTACTTCTTGGTCGACCAATAGATGGGCCCGGAACCCAGACTAAGTGAGTAACCAGATCTGGACTTGCGATCAATGTTGTCTCCAGCCCAGTCAGAATCAGTGAACCCGATGAGGTCCAATGTAGAGTCTGTTGCATAGTGAATCCCAAAGGTGATAGTGCCCTGTGCGTATCGAAGGATACGCTTTGCAACTTCCAATGTAGCTCATACGGCTCTTGCATGAACCGGGAGACTCCTTCGACTACATAGGAGAGGTCTGGTCTGGACTATGTGAGATACAACAGGCTCCCCACTAGTTGTCTGTACAGTGTGTGTCCCCGCCATCCTCAAGTCGAACTCCTGATAAGAAAGGAGTTGGGGCAGACTTGCAGTTTATCATGTGGAATCTCTCGAGGAGATCTCGTGCATACTTGGCCTGAGACAAATTGATGCCTAATGCATCCTAACTGATCTCGAGACTAAGGAAGAAATGTAGCAGACCCATGTCCGTCATCAAGAACCTGTCATGCAGAATCTTCTTGATTGCAGCAATCACTGAAGTCAAGCAACCAGTGATCGGCAAATCATCAACATACAAAACTAGCAGTAGAAGTGAATCAGTCGTCCTGAGCATGTAAACGTTCGGGTCTGACTTACAACATACAAAGTTTTGTGACAACAAGTAGGAGTCCATCTTGGCATACCATGCCCTCGGGGACTGCTTGAGGCCATAAATGGACTTCTTCAGTCGACAAACCAAAGATGGATCCTGCATGAAGCCCTTGGGTTGCTCCATATAAATCTCATCACAGAGATCTCCATGAAGAAATGAATTCTTCACGTCCATCTGATGGACTTCCCATCTCTTGGTTGCCGCAATGGCAAGTGCCAAGTGTATGGATTCCATCTTCGCTACTGGAGCGAAGGTCTCATCATAGTCAATGTTGTGCACCTACTGAAAACCTTTGGCGACTAGCCTGGCTTTGTGTCTGCTAACCTGTCCATCTGATGCGCTCTTGGTCCTGTAGACCCATCTGCACCTGACAAGTTTCCTTCCTGAAGGAAGGGGAACCAGATCCCAAGTCTGGCTCTCGAGGAGGGAGTTGTACTCCTCCTGCATGGCAGATTCCCAAAAGGGATTCCCAAAAGGGATTCCCAGCAACCTCGCCATAGGACTGTGGATCTGGAGACCGAACCAAGAAAAGATGTCTGGGTGGCATCGGTTCAATGGCAGTGAGTGCAAGAGGAGGTTCCTCGAAATCAGATAGAGTCCCCCTGGTATCAGATGGATCCCCAACAAGATCTCCTGCATTCTCAAGAGTAGTCTTGGCCCACTTGGGCTTCGGCTCTGGCTCTTCATCTGCATTTACGTGCACCGACTCTGCATCTGACTGTACTGACTTGGTATCTGAATCATCTGAATCCTCGGAATCAGAACTCTCATCTAAAGAAGATTCGTCATGTGCATGCTCATCATCTCTAACAGGTGGAAGAACAAAAGTGTCTGCATGCGGGCTCCTGAGGTGCATGCGAGATACTTTCCTTGAATTTGACACTGCGCTCAATGATGAGTTGGTCCGTAGAGGGATCAATGAGTCTGTATCCCTTCACATTGTCTGGGTATCCAACAAAGATACACTATGTACTCTGTGGATCAAGTGCCTTCCTCTTCTAAGAGGGAATCCTGACCTATGCACGTGAACCGAAAATACGGAAGTGGGTCACTTCCGGTTTGACGCTGCTCCAAGCCTCAAAGGGGGTCTTATCCTTGACAAATCTATGGGGACATTTGTTTTGGATGTAGTTCGCACAATTAAGTGCTTCAGCCCATAATCGCTGTGGAAGTGACTTTGCATGTAGCATGCAAGATGCCATCTCTTTCAGGGATCTATTCTTCCGCTCAGCAACTCCGTTTTGTTGCAAAGTATAGGAAACTGTGTGCTACAACTGAATCCCAGCCTCAAGACAAAGATTTTGTATCTCATGGCTGACATACTCCCTCCCATTATCTGTTCGAAAGACTTTGATCTTCCTTCCTGATTGTGTCTCAACAAGAGCTTTGAAATCTTTGAGATGCTAAAAGACCTTGGATTTTTTACCTTGCTTTACTGATTGACGGATGCGGAAAAGGGCTCATGAGATCACTGTGGATCAGATCCAAAGGAGAGGAGGCCTTCTGAGTCTTTCCTTTGTCAAATTTCTTTTGAGGGTGTTTTCCAAAGACACATCCCTCACAAATTCCTTTGGAGAAGTGGATGTCAGGTAGACCTTCAACCATTGTATGCTTGTTAAGTTGTTGCATGTATCTGAAATTTAAATGCCCGAACCTTTCGTGGCATATCCTACTGCTTTCATCAACATGCGTAAGCAATAATGCAGAATCTGGTTCAATAAATTCAGAAAATGTGTAGAGTCTGGATTGGTGATTTACCTCACAAGTAGCAACTTTGGAATTGCTTTGCATGTCATAGATATCCACAGCATCAGGTGCGAATATTACTTTTTTTCCGATGCCGAAGTTTGTCATCTGATACACGGAGAGAAGATTGATCGAGAATTTGGGAAAGTGTAGCACATTCCTGAATCTCCCGTTTGTGAGTTCAACTCTCCCTTTGTCAGTGACTTCGATTGGAGAGTCGTCCCCCATCAGAATAGGAGGACCTTTGCATGTGTCCAATGAAGAGTAGACTTCCTTTGTGGATGCCATGCGGTGTGATGCACCTGAATCTACAATCTAAGCATCGGGAGAGAAGTTAATGGCAATCAAAGCATGGTTAGAATTACCTTTCTTGGGGTTTTGATCTTCTGGCTTCTTCTTCTTGGCACCCTCGGGGATGCGATCTCCAAGGTTGTTTTGCTGAAGTATTTGTGTCATTTGATCCATCTCTCTTTGTTTTTAGATTTTTTATTTTGGTGACTACTACCATCTTGCACAGCAAGTGCATGCGCCTTTGAGCCTTTGATTTTTCCCATGTTGATGAGCTTGGTCTGCTCTTGTGTTAGAGACTCAATAAAGACCTCAAGAGAGGGCATGGTCCAGGTGACTCCAGAGACAAGCCTAACTGAATGAAATGTGGAAACAAACACTGAGTATTCCAGACCAAGTTTGGAAAGAATGGTAAGTGGTATACCCATTTTGTGGATAACTAAGGAGATTATGTCTCGAGGCCCTAAGGTTGCAGATATGGAGTGCTAAGAGACTACATGACTAGCAGTACCTTTTTGTATAGATGGAAAACCTACTCACCACCACAGATGGTCACAGTTTTGCAGATGGCATCCACAACACCAACTGGCTTCCGGAAGGCAGTGGGCCTTGCTCCATGAGGTACAAGTCAGTATTATGGTGAGCATCATTTCAATATTTAAGCCATTTGATTATGTTGTATCTAAGATTGCTCTAGATTTCATGATATATGCTTGGACATTATGCCTTTCTCCCTGCCTCACCTTGGTGGTTGACATTGTGCCCTAAAACGTGGTTTTCCTTGGGGATAGGTTTGCTACTGGGAACTCCCTTAATGAGCCATCGTATCGTTCCTGATCATACTTACCACTTTCCATCATTATTCCCCTCCATTTCCTTATCTCTTGGGATTTTAGGGTGTATTGACCCAAGAGGGGGTTGTCCCTCATTCTATGGGAAGAAGGGGTTGAAGGCCTAGAGAGGTTGATGTTGGGTAAAAGATAAAAGCCTTGTATAAACCTTCCAGATGCTTCGCCCAGGGATCACCCAAGAAAGAAATAAAACGCTTATCTTTGAGTAAAGGGGACCCACAATATAATAAAGAATGCTCAAAAGGTTAGTTGAAGGATAGGGGGTCTCATCACGAGCCGACCTATCACGTCCATGAGTATCTAGTGGTATGAAATCGTCATCATCTTGTCACCAAACCAAGGCAATGGCTCTGAGTTGCATGGCTGAGAGAAAGGGGGTCTTATCACGAGCCATCATTCTCATTTCCACTAAGTGTTTGTGGGCGACATTGCCATCATCTGGTCACCACGCCAAGGCAGTGACCTTCAACCTCTCCTTATGCTATATCGAAAGAAAACAAAGAAAGAAAGATAAAAGGCAATTGATGGGCTTGGAAAAAGTGCATTGCGGACGAAGGTACCACGCACCCTCTCCAAAGGCACCCATGAATGACACTACGACCCCTTGTATGTCGTAAGCCCTATGCCCACTGAGCCTTGACCCCAACCAATTCATCCATTTTACATGGCTTAGAGAGGGATCTCTTGGAAACTCTCCTTGACCTAGGGAAAGATCTACCCAATAAGACACCTCGTCAACCCTCCCATATTCAAGCTTGACAAGTCGCATAGTGTCTTTCAGCAGTTAATTGTTTGATACAGTGATCTTTGATGCACATGCTTAGATGGCTTATCTATTGATTGGATTGACTTATCATGATGTTATGACTTCAGATCCTTGGAGGGCGTGCTCATTTGTCTTTGCAGGACCTAGTTGGTGGACAACCTAGCTTGGACTTCCATAGGGCTACAAGCCCACAGGTTGGATACCAAGGGCCCGCATGACGGATGAGAGATATCGAACTTGGAAGGCCTTAAAGATGACTTAGACGACATAACCTAGCCCCCAGATGCCAAACGTTTTGCCTAGGAGAGGCAAAATGTCTCTTCTAGAGGCATGACGTCACCTAGGGGGGTTAGGGTTTGGTGGTTTGGTTGATGCATTGGCACTTGGACGTTTGAAGGAGAATTGGGCTTTGACCATGAAGGAAGTAACTTGGATACTTGAACATGTAGCTTTGGCAAGCCTAGACACCCTCCTCCTACACCAACAACTTGCTCCTAATGCCAAAACGTCCCCTAAAGGGGTGACGTCCTTCTAAAATTAGGGTTTTCTTATGTGCAAAAGTGAATTTTAAATTAATTACTTTGTAAAGGGGGCAAGATTAGGGTTGTTGACCCCTAATCTTGTGTTTTACCCCTTAATTTATGGATAAGTCACCTTGGTGACATTTGTATAAATAAGACATCATAAGATCTTATTTTAACATAAGTCTCCCTCATTGTGAGAGGACTTGGTCTGAAATTTTCGCTATACTTGGCTCTTTTATCTCTTGTGCACTTGTTTATGGCTATACTTATGAATGGTTGATGGAGAAGTCTAGTGCTAGCCTTGGATGATGTTTTCTAGCGCTTATGGTGGATTATCTTGGCATTTTTCTTGATCTTGGTATGGTCTTCTACTATTATGCTATCATTTTTTCAAGTCAAGTATTGTTATGCTAGGAGCTAGGTAGGAAGTATAAGGGCATACACCCCCACCATAGTCTTCATCATTTTATGCTTCATCTCATTGATTATACAAGGTTTTTATAAGAGAAGTATAAGGCATACACCCTCTTAGCTTAAATCCTAGCTAGAGAAACTTGCCTTTCGGAAGTAAAAGGGCTTACACCCCCAAGGAGGTAGCTTTCTCTAGCTCTTTGTTTATTTGACTCCATTAACTCAATAGTAAAGGCACTAGTCATACTTTTTTGCATTGGAGATATAAAATTGTTGCCTTGGGAAACACAATTTTTTATCTTTTGGAAGGTTTCTTGCTTGAAGTTGATTTACCTCATTGAGAGGAGTCTTCCCCCACTAGGGCATCCCCTCTCTACCACTATTCTAATTGTTGTTACAAACTTTAACCTAAATCCATTAGGGCTGCATAACCCTAGCTGCTAACACTCTCATAACTCCTAAACTAACCCTAGTCTAACTCCTAAATTTTCCTCACTTACTCTACTAGCTAGGGCGCATCTTTTGGGCTAGTTCTTGGCACTTTTCCATGGTTGATTTTGCTGCTGCATGTCATTTTATGCTACAGCCATAAGGCTGCAATTTTCTGCAGAAAACACATGTTTACAACAACCATCTTCTCTTGCTTCTTAAGTGCCATCTTTCAGCCTATATTCATTGTTGATCTTGTTGTTGATTTACTTAACTAGTTTAGATCTTTGTATGTTGATTTAGATGTTTTATTTGCTGATATAAATTGTCATTTACTGCTGCAAATTAGGGACAGCAAGCTTAACTTGCTGATCCAACTAACATATATCATTGCAAAGTGTCTTTCCTTGTGTCTCGGGCAGGTACAATAATCCGGAGAAGAAATATACTTGTGGGGCAACAATTACTTGACTTACAAGGCATCTCTTCCCACCTTTCATCCCACTTAGACTTGACCTCTAGGGGTTTCACTTCCTCTGATATCCATCTCCATCTCCATCCCCCTAGGGTCACCAAGATCGTCTCCCTAGAGTGACCTAGTCACCCTTGAAGTGCGGGACCTACATCAAGGTGACATTGGGTGTAGGATTCCCAAGTTGTAGCACTTGATTTGTGGTTGGGTCGGGCTTTGCCCAACCTACAACTTCCGCTATAACAGTAAGAACCATTTGTTTCTCCTCCTTGGATTTATCAACACCGCAAGCCTTGAGTTGCAACAGCAAATACTTATATTTGGTAAAAAACTCTTGGAGATTGTCGAAGGTTTTTAGATCCAAAGTGAGCAATTCCACCTCGAGCATATGTCCCCTCATCTTGTCCTGTTGTCCAAAAAGTCCTTCCATGGTGGTCCAAACTTCATTGGGGGTTTTACAAGAGGATATATGAATGAGGAGTTTAGGAGAATTGAAACTGCAAATAGTTCCATATGCTTCATCCATCTGATTCAGATACTTGGATTTTTCTATGGTTGATGTGGGTTCGATCTCTGTGCCCATGGTTAACCTATATAATCCTCTTCTTTGAAGATGCAATTCCATCTTGTGCTTCCATGCAAAGAAATTGTACGGTGTAAGAATTAATTCTTTTGGAAATTCCATTTTCCCGCTGTCTTCAATCTTTAGTACCTGCAAAAAGAGTCTGGTGTGGCTTTTTCCTAGCAATTAGTCGGCTCTGATGCCATGTAAATGTGGATTAACCTGCCCAGATAAGATCTACCTAGCAAAATACATACACAGTTTGCAAAAAAATGAGAAAAGACGAAAACGAGAGAGAGAGAGAGAGAGAGAGAGAGAGAGAGAGAGAGAGAATCAAAGAATTGTATTAACTGAATGAATGAATGATAATTTGCACATGATATAGTCTGTATAACTCAACTAATGTGCACTGGTAGAGAAGTCAATACGCCATAGTGGTGGTCCAGAGTGATCTAGACACACCGGCAGTTACGAGAGTTAACTACCACCTAGTCTAAGTCAACTAGCCTCTCAGTCCTCAGTTAATTGACCGAAAGCATCAGTGATGTGCCACTCTGGTGATAATCCCAAGGACAATGCGCATTAGCAATGATGATCCCAATGTTGCATGGTGATGGAACCAATGTGGCATCAAGACTCCACTCAATTGATCCAACTGAAGTGTGAACTGAAGAGAATATTCCCCTAGAATGTAGGAAAAAGAATATTCTCCCTAAAATGTAGGAAACTGGATAATGACTAATAAACATAGGGAAAACCTTAGGAAAAAGAAATCCTAGGTGTGTGTGAAGTATCTCCCACACATATGTCTCATTTTTACACTTTAGAGATACTACAACACACATCATTGTTGGGGAACARTGTCTCATTTTTACACTTTAGAGATACTACAACACACATCATTGTTGGGGAACAAATGTTCACCCAATTAAATAGAACTTCACCCTATAACTCAATTCACGATCCAATTCATTAATAATAAAGTACATAATCACATAATAATCAGACAATAACAATAAGACTTGGTATCAACTCAATAGTATTTTGTCAGCTTGAAGGTTTTGAACTTGCTTCTAAGTGTCATGACGAGTAAACTTGTATTAGAGGATTTCGGCAGTGGAAGATGGCGATGATGGAGGCAGCAGGAATACTGGTTCTAGGGGATTTTCAAAGGGGAAGCCTTGTTTCCCTTCTTTTGGTTCATTGGGTTTACCTCTTCTTGGAAAATGGCTGGTGGATGGAGCCAATGATCTGTCTGCTAGGGCTCTAATAGGCTATTTCGGTGGTCCTAAGCCACAGCTTCTCAAGATGATAGAATGGGTAGGGTCTTCCTGGGTTGTTGTTGCAAGAGGCAAAGTTCAGATCTTCTCATTGCAGAGGGGTTTTTTCTCTCTTCTTTTTGATAACTCCATTAATAGAGAGGTTGAGTTAGTGGGGGGTCCTTGGAGATATGGTTTTTCTAACTGGTTTTATTTCCCTGGTATGAGTCTTTTGACTTGAATTGGGCAAAAAAAGACAAGATACTGCTTCAGGTTACCTTTCCTGGTCTACCTCTTCATTTCTGGGTTCGTAGGATCTTGGAGGTTGTTGGTGAAAAGAATGGTTCCTTCCAAGGTATTACCCCAGAAACCCTTGATAGACAGGGTACTCCTCTCCTTATGGTGTTGTCCAGTCTGTCGGCAGGTTTCCCTGAAGAGGTCAGATGAAATAGGTGATGAATCTTGAGTCCAGATAATAGACTATGAGAACCTCCTGTTCTAATGCCACTTCTGTCATGTGGATGGACACATGTTTCATGATTGTTCTAAAAAGATTTTTAGAAAGAGGAAATTGCATAATTTTGTGAAGTGTTTTGCCACTAAGAGAGGGAAGGCACATCCATTTCGTCCTTTACAAATTTGAGTGGGCTCTCAGAAAGTCCCTCAGGGGATGGAGGTCAAGTTATTAGTGGGCAGAGAGGGCGGCCAGTTTCAGCTGTAGATGTTGGAGCAATGGGAGTTGATGGTTGTAATAGAGATATGGTCGTGGTGTCCTCAGCTGGTGTTTCTTCTAGGGAAGAGGCATTTGGTTTGTTGGATTCCTCAATTGCGGCCGAGAAGATCCTACATTTTAGTTGTCTTCCCTTATTCTGAGTGGTGTCCTAATACTTCTGTCAGTAGACTTGTTTCTCAGAATGATACCTATGTTCAGGTGAGGTGGGCATCTTCTTTGGGCGGTTCAGTGGGTTGTGCAGCCCAGACTCCTAGGGAGGCGGTCTCACTAGAGGGGCATTTGGTAGACGTGTCCGTGGATGTCGTTCCTTCCAGGTGCTCTGGTTCAAAAAATTGCGATATTAGGTCAGTGCCTTGTTTCATTGGTTATGGCTGCAACGGGTGGAGGTTTTGTTTCTTCTAATTAGGATTTGAAAGTGGCTATCTAAGACACATGACATGAGAACACAAGACACAGAGGACCCGGAAATTTGAGTGTCCAACACGGGACACATTGACCCCAGAAACAAGAAATGGACACATTTTATGTATATATTCAAAAAATTTATATATATTCAAAAAATTAAAAATTATAAATACAAAAAATGAAATATAGATATAAATATCTAATTCTTTTAGAAAATAGAAAATTTACAAAACACTTGGAATCCCTTCAAATCTCGATTTTACCCTTCACCTGCACAATGAGAGACCATAAGAGCTCTTTCCATACAACTGAAAGTGATAAAATAGCAGTGAAAACTGTTTTTTATTATCAAACAAGTAGGACATGGCTAGGGAACATGTCCAACATGTGTTTTCCATGTGTCCCATGTTTAGGACATGTGTCGGACACATGAGATATGGACACAACACCCCTGGGGGCCGTGTCTTGTTACTTAGGTGGCTATACTTCATGTTGGGGTGGATTTAGTTCGAAACAAATCTTTGGGCCCTGGGGAACCTCTCTGAAATGATCGAGAATGCAATCTCCTTCCCGCCAATCTCTACCACTGCTTTAAAATATTTTTCCAGACTTGGTGGAGTTTGAAGCTAGGGTTTCTTCAAGGATAAATGGTGTAGCAAAATACTTGCCTCGAGATAAAAATGATCCTCTCTCAACTGCTCCCACTCTATTGGGTTTCTCTCTGTGGGCTACGAAGGTTTCTGGTAAACAAGGTAAATCACAAAATCTCTTATTGGCTCTTGTTACTCTAAAGTATCCTTCTCCCCATAGCTCTCGCACTTGTAGCTTCAGATGGAGTTTGAAGTGGTGTGGTCGGATTTAGGTGTATAAGTTTCTAGGTTTCTTTTGCCTTGGGTCCTCACTTGAGGTAGGACAATCAATGGTTTATCTTATTTGAAATTTTCAAAAAATCTTGGACCTTGGAACTCCAATCTGAATGCACTAAATTCCACGGAACCTTACTTATTCTATGAAGGCAAATTGTTGTTCACACTAGTGGCTATAAGATAAAGTGGTTTGTAGAACCATGTTTAATTTGGTCCTTCATTTCATGGTGAGCTTATGCCCATGCTGGTTCCAGCTCTTTGACCTATCCAGGTTTATACAAGCTCAACTTGAGATCCTTTTTTTAATACTCTTTGGAGCAATCATATGTTTAAGCCCTTAGACTTTTTTGGTTAATTAATGAAATCTTATCACTTTTTCTTTAGCAAAAATACAACAATAAGCAGTGTTCCACCAAGTTTCCGAGATGTGGAAGTGGGGAAATGCACATGGAGAATCTGTGGAGACACCCCCCAAATTTTAGGAAAATTCATGGGGGGCAAGGGGGCATCAGGGTTCCTGCCTTTAAAATTAGAAAAAAAAATTAAAATCCCAACATAACAATTCATCCCATGTAAATTCATCATTGTGCAATGGATTCTTTGCTTGCATAGTTTTTTTACTTTTTATGTTTTTGTTTTTTAATTTATAAGGGTTTTTGGACAAAAATCATGGGAGTATGCCTAGAAGCCCCCCATTTTGTGAAATGCATCTGCACATTGGCAAAACATTTCACCAAGCATCCCCCCTATCCCGGGGGCATGGGAAGCGTGGGGGGCATGTCGCTGACATTACGAGACACATCCCCGTGGAACACTAACAACAAGACTTTCATTGACCAATTGTCATTAAAAACAGAATAGACTGCAAGACCAACTTGGGGCTAATACATTGAAGCCAATAGCTACATTAAGAAAATTTGTTTATAAATGAAACATTAAAGCTTAGAAATTCAAACACAATAAAGTCATATCCAATGATTTGTAGAATTTCATAATGCAATATTCTATCTAAGCAGAGGGTGCTAGCACCTAAGAAAGAAGTTCCAACTATCTTTATCATAAAAATATGTCTGTATTCTATCAATTGACATTAGATTTATGCATCCACAAAGACAGAAAGTAAATTTGATCCATTTCACCATCCAGCTTAAACTAGAAGAGCATTTGTTATCATATTATTTGATATTATCATTAGATTCCTTTATTTAAAAGTTTGTGATAGAGCGCCTACACATAAATATATCCAAAGAGTCGCTTCTTGCTATGGCAATTGACTTGTTCTTCTTGTTTCTAAGTTGCAGGAAACGTCGCCGCCCCCCCCCGGTTTCCTTCCCCGAAACGGTACGAAACTCCGAAACAGGTACGGTATGGCCGGGAAAAGCCGTCGATCATACCATACGACATTTCTCGATTTGGAAACGTCGTACGGTACGGCCGCCGTACGGTCGCGTTTTGGCAGATTTCAAAGATAATTTAGGGAAAAAAAGGGAGTCGTGGGGCCCCCAAATTGCCAGTTAGTATAAAAAATTCTTTATATTTTTCAAAAAACTATATTTTTTAATGCTTTATTTTTTTTTAAACTGGGCAGCAGTGGCACGTGTGGCATGTTGGAGAGGCCCCTGGGGAGCTAACGTTTTGCTCATGGATGTCTCATCTACCCTAAAAGGGGCTAGCGCCTCCCTTGAAGGGGCTTTTACCTTTTTTACAGCTCAATTAGGGTTTTAATTTGACAATTTAATGTAAAAACAGTATTCTGGTCTTGTCAGCCATTTTTATGACCTAAAATTAATTAAGGTCATTAATACACTATATATTGAGGAGTTTTAGCCTCATTTTGACATAAGACATCACTCACTCATTTAGTGAGGTCTGATTTTAGCGCCCTACTTGGGTAGTTTTGCTAATTTAGTGAGGCGCACTTGTTGAAGGAAGGCATTTCTTGGC
>SNQJ01S0026309.1:93287-128808 GCA_010110895.2 Picea sitchensis | reverse complement strand
AGCTTCCAAAGGGGAGTCGGATTCAAAATATGTTCCACGTTTCTTGTCTCAAGAAAGTTGTGGGGCAATTCATCGGCACATCAAAGGAGCTTCCACCGTTGGATGAGGAGGGGCAACTAGAGTTGGTTCTAGAGAAGGTATTGAAGTCCCGAGAACGGAGATTGAGGAGCAAGGTCATCAGGGATTGTTTGATCCGATGGAGAGGGCTTCCAGTGGAGGATGCTACTTGGGAGAGTGAGCAGGTTTTGCAGCACCCTGGATTGGTATTGCTTGAGAACAAGCAATCTCAGGAAGGGAGGACTATAATGTCCCTTTCCAAATAAGAGCTCCAGAGAGGAGGGCTTAGTAGTCTAAACATCCCCATTAGACTAGCTAGGGAGATTCAAGGGAAAACAGGGTCACTTGATGTTACTTTACTAGAGAATGTTATAATTTGAAAGTGACATTAAGTGAAAAGTGGGTAAAAGCGCCTTTAAGTGTAGAAGGGCGCATAAGTGAGGGAGCTGAATTTAGAAGTCAACGAAGAATTAGGGTTTTGAAAAGGTCTATGAGGAGAAGAGCGACCTAATTCCTCATTATGCATCTTATGATTTGACAGTTGAGCTCTGAGGAGATTACACAGGTTCAAGTGAATCACTGGAGATTGTGGATTCCGGGAGGAAGACACCAGTGGGTTGATTTTGATGTTGAGAGACACACACTAGTCACCGAGAAGATCACCCATATCTTTCATCATTTTGCAACAGCAGTTTACAACTTCATACAGCTAGTGCGCATTTCATCAGGAGGAGGGTGCAAGTGCTAGGAGACTTTGTGGGTTAGCTCATCCCACCCCGAGAGAATTCATAGATTTCCTTCCGACCCTGTTGAGAGGAAGGCAGGGCACATCTTTTGAGCTATTACTCGTCAGATTCCGATGGAGGGTCCTCTTGGGCGCATCAGTCAGCCAATGAGGGTGCAGCAGTTGGGGAGGATACATTTAGGCTTCCCGAGAGATCACCAAATCAAATCCAGGGAAACCCTTCTAACCCATTACGGAAGATACCAGGGCGCTCATTTTGAGATATATAAGCCAGATTTCGACGATGGAATCACTAGGGCGCAGCAATTGGCAGCAGTAGGGGCACAACCCCCCAGGGGATCCCATCCAAGGTCAATACAGATCAATAGAGGACCAATCTTCAGCCCGACAGACACTGGGAGTGTGTAGGAGGTCAGGGCGCACTGTTTGAGACAGATTCCAGGCAAATCCTAGGAGTTTAGCAACCACGGCGAACTTTCCAGTCTTGTAACAGTTGTCGTGTGAGTTGTCGTAGCATTCAACAGTTCATATTGCTCATCCATTGATCCAGCGTCATTATTTTGGCTCCAAGTATTATTGTTTTAGTTTCTTTATTGCATTCCGGCTAATATCCATCTATCTTTGATCTAGCCGAGAGATTCATTTTATTTCACTGCATGCAACATTGTATTCAGTCTTATTTCATAATACATAGATTGCAGTTGTTATGTATTCTTTCTCTATTGCATGCTTGAGTATATATTGTTAAACCACTATTCCACATGCAAAATCACCACGCACGTTAAAACTGAATTACTCAACGCATCCAGAAACCCAAAGTGTATCAGTTCCGACAACAAATACTAGGCAGTTGAGTCACATATTTCGATCTACGGAATTAGGGATATTACAGTCCCATCCCCTGTCTCCCCGACAACCCCGAACTTGTTACCCATTAGCGACTTTTGGTAAATGTCGTAACTCCCCTCAATTTAATTTATATATTAATTATAATATACATGTTATATTAAAGTCGTAGGATACCCTTTTTCCTCGTACCGTCATACGATTCCAAGAGAAAGCCATGACTTTTTAATAAAAATTATTTTTTCCTTATTGATTTTTTTTTCAAATCAACTATATAAAGTTAATGTGAGATTAATTTTATATTATAAGGATTGATTTTATTTTTTTAAAAAGGAGCATTTATCAAATCTAATTCCAGTCAAAATTGCGGATAAGTATTCACCTCTGAATACCAGGAAGATGTCAGAATTAAAAAATCAAATCGAAAAAATAGACCAAGAATGTAAAAATGCCTGACAATCAATCGAAAAGACAATACGGAAAACTCATGATGAGCTGAGAGAAGAAATAAGGATCAGCAATGAGGCACTCATACAAGAATTAACCCATAATCTTAAAGAAAAAATTTCAGCAAAAGTTATAATCTAAAACAAGATCTTAAAGACGATATTTTTCAAGAGCTAGAGGTTAACCTACAACGAGGTTTGGTAAACTTAAAACGAGAAATAAAAGACGATTTACAGTAAACCCTGATCGTGATAACACAACATCAGGAAGAGAAGCATAATGAGCTTTAAATCTTATAAAAAGCCAAGGACACCAACAAGCCACCCAACCACAACCAAGTGACTCAAGCACATCTAACACATCACCACCACCGCCACCACTACCTCCCTACAATTCAATATCAAATCCCCAACCTATATCACAGTATCAACCCTTGATGATTCATCCTCCCAGTCCCAAAATAGAACTCTCAAAATACAATGGAAGCAATAACCAATGTGTGGCGTGGTTTAACAAAACTGAAGAATATTTCCATATATATAATATTACAACCGACGAAGAAAAGGCTAAATATGCGTCCATGTACGTACCTCGAAGGCACTACATACAATTGGTACCTGTGGTGGAAAGGAAGAATCCAGTCATACACTTTGAATTCTTTCAAAAACGATTTTTTTAAAAGATTCCAGAGCATTTCTAAACAAGAATTTTTCTCAAAACTCACCAGGTTACAGCAAAAAAACAGCATAGATGAATTTACGCATCAATGGGAAGCCCTTGCCACCCGAGTGTTTGGATTATCTGATAATCAACTACTCCAATCTTACATAGGTGGTCTCAAGCCACATATCCAAGATAAGTTAAAATTGCATGAGGTTACAACTATTGAAATAGGACGCAAAGCAAAAGTAGCAGAAGAAAAACTAGACGGCCAATCAAGATTCAGCAAGTTTTATTCAAGAAGGAACATACCTCAAACCACAAACACAGAAACTGACAAATATATACCACCCAACCTATGAGAAGATAAAAGAAGAAGTTTGGATACCCGAAGAATAAAAGAAGGTAAATGTAAATGTTGTGGAGAGAAATGGGACCCAAGACACAGGTACCGCATAGAAGAAAATTCAAAAAAGTTATATACTTGTGAAAGCAGAAAACAATGATGAATCAAATTGAGATGAATCAGTAACTGAAGAAATGGAAAATAGCCAAAATGACGTGTCAAACCTCATGGGTGACAACACAACAAGAATATCACTTGTAGCCATCACAGGCATTAGCCAACCACAAACTCTCAAATTAAAAGGACACATCAAAAATGATAATGTCCCACCAGTATTAATCGACATGGGAAGTACCCACAATTTTCTCGACATCAATGTTGCAAGGAACCTCAAACTATTTGTATACATGGTTCCAAACATGAAGGTAATGGTTGCAAATGATAAGAAAATTGAAAAATGTAGGAAAATGCCATAAGGTGAAACTCCAAATTCAAAATTTCAATTTGGAATCAGAACTCTACACGGTACCCCTGGGAGGAGTAGACGTGGTTTTAGGAGTCCAATGGTTACAAACCTTAGGCACATACTCAATCAATCACCAAGAGCATTTCTTCAAATTCAAGTGGCAAGGGAAAAGGTATAAATTATATGGTTTTCAACCTCCCCAAACACAAGTTGTATCATCTCAACAGATGGAAAAGTTGATCCGAAAAGGAGCAACTGCCTATTTTATCCAATGCCACCAAATGGAAATACAAGAATCATAAAAGAATGACTCCAAAAATCCAAGATCTAATTCAAAAACACAAGAAGGTATTTCAAGACCTTCCCATGGAATTACCACCACAAAGAAGAATTGAACATGTAATTGAAGTTAAACCAAGATCAAGTCCAGTCAAAGTTAGACCATACAAATACCCCCATCATCATAAAACAACAATAGAAAGATTAGTCCAAGACTTGTTAAAATGTGGTGTTATCACAAAAAGTAGAAGTCCATATGCATGTAACAGATAACCAAATATGCAATTGCAAAATATATATAAAATATGAATAATTGATAAGATATATGATAAAAATGATGATTTACATTTGAGAAGGAGGGCTTGATTATATACCCACATAGGGGTGCCCTTTCACCACTAGACATGTCTTTTGGAGAACATGTCCTTTCATTATTACTAATTACTATTACTAACTATTTACTATCACCAAATGGAAACAAGAATCATAAAAGAATGACTCCAAAAATCCAAGATCTAATTCAAAAACACAAGAAGGTATTTCAAGACCTTCCCATGGAATTACCACCACAAAGAAGAATTGAACATGTAATTGAAGTTAAACCAAGATCAAGTCCAGTCAAAGTTAGACCATACAAATACCCCCATCATCATAAAACAACAATAGAAAGATTAGTCCAAGACTTGTTAAAATGTGGTGTTATCACAAAAAAGTAGAAGTCCATATGCATGTAACAGATAACCAAATATGCAATTGCAAAAACATATATAAAAATATGAATAATTGATAAGATATATGATAAAAATGATGATTTACATTTGAGAAGGAGGGTTTGATTATATACCCACATAGGGTGCCCTTTCACCACTAGACATGTCCTTTGGAGAACATGTCCTTTCATTATTACTTATTAATTATTATAATTAACTTATTAATTAATTATTATGTTAGGAACCTTTATTTATATGTATTAATGTTCATAACATTGCCTTCATCTTTAAGAATGCTTTGTCCTCAAAGCATTGGTAATGAAGGGTGTAATTGACGAAAATGTTCGGACTCCCATGATGAATATTCTTCTCGAAGGTTTTTCCATTTGATGAGATATTCTTGATTATGCGAGATCGTAACTCCTTTTCTCTAGAGGCAATAATGGCTTCCGGTTCTAAAATTATTCTGCCTTCATCGTCCAACATGGGAAGTAAAGTTTGCACCTTTTGTGTTGGCCAACAACTTTTTAGATGATACATGAAATACATTGTGGATAATGATCATATCCGTGCAAGTCCAACTTACACGCCATTCGACTGATTTTTCTATTAATTGATATGGTCCGTAATATTTCGCTAACTTATTCTTTCCTTGTTGCTCAAGGGATAATTGTTTGTAGGGTTGAAGTCTCATAAATACCCATTCTCCAACTTCACATTCTCTTTCTGTTCGGTGTTGATCGAATTTGTTACTTCATTCCTATTTCGGCGAAAATCCAAGTTTCTTGAGAATTTGCAATTACCTTGATCCTCATCTAAAAGCTCTTTCATAATCGAGCGACTTTTTGTTTGATTTATACACTTTTTCCATGACTAAGTGGTGGATATCCATAAGAGCTTGAAATGGTGTCATTTTAGTCGATGTGTGATATGTGACTTATACCACCATTCGGCGACGTGCAACCATTGAAGCCATTTATTTTGTTTATCAGTGACAAGGCAACGAAGGTAAGTTTCTAAGACTTGTTGACAATTTCGGTTTGTCCATCCGCTTGTGGATGATAAGCCGAGCTCATGTTAAGAGATGTCCCAATTTGTTTACAAAACTCCCTCCAAAAGTTCCCTTTAAAATTGGCATCTCTATCATTGACGATCACTTTGGGAAAACCATGTAATTTATAAATGTTTTATTTAAGACTTGTTTGCCTTGCTGAAAATCGTTTTTTCTTACTCCCATAAAGCGTGCATACTTGGTTAGTCTGTCCACTATCACTAAGATTTTATCTTTTCCTTCGATACTGGTAATCCTTTCACAAAATTCATTGAGATTTCTTCCCATTTTGGTTAGGAACGTGTAACGGATGGAGTACTCCTGATGTTGATATATTTTCAGTTTTCGTTTTGGCAAAGATCACATTCCTCATGTTACGCCTTTGAATGTATGTGCTCATCCCTTCCAAAAGAATGATTTCACGAGCATTATAATATGTTTTGAAAAATCCCACATTCAAGGGCCGACAATCATGAGCTCTTGGAGTACCTTGATTTTAAATTTTGAGTTATTCTTCAAATAAATTCTTCCTTTATAACATAATACATTGTTCTTCCATTCGAACTTCGGGTGTTGGGTTAAATCATTTATTATGGAGCATGTCTCTGCGTCTTTGGCATATTCACTTCGGATTGCCCACCCATTCCTAATCATGCAGTTGATACTGCAAAGACTTGTGCTTGTTTGTCTTTTCGTGAAAGAGCATCACCCACTATGTTATCTTTTCCTTTTCTTATGTAGTGGCATTCCATATCAAATGTGGCAATTTTTCCTATCCACTTTTGTTGTTCATGGGTTAATGTTTTTGTTGTAACAAATACTGTAGGCTATTATGGTCGGTACACACCAAGAATTTGCTTCCTAAGAGGTATTGTCGCCATTTGTTAATGCATGCATAATTGCAAGAATTTCTTTATTGTATGTGGATTGCAAACTTTCTTTTTGCTTAGTTTCCTACTTTCAAATGCCATTGGGTGTCCATCTTGCATCAAAACCCAATGCTCCGATCCCAAAACCTGAAGTATCACATTCAATTATGAAAGGTTTGGAGAAATCTGGGGTAGCTAACACGGGAGTTGTGGACATGATTCCTTTAAATTTTGAAAACATTTTTCAGATTCTTCACCCAATGGAAAGAGTTCTTTTAGGAGGTTTGTTAGGGGGCAGTTAAGTGAGCATAGTTTTTGACAAAT
Source organism: Picea sitchensis (assembly GCA_010110895.2). NCBI lineage: Eukaryota > Viridiplantae > Streptophyta > Pinopsida > Pinales > Pinaceae > Picea > Picea sitchensis. The sequence continues at coordinate 122,008 of SNQJ01S0026309.1, read as the reverse complement.
CGTCGATAGTATCTTGCCAAGCCTAAAATCCTCTTAGTTTAGAGATGCTTTTTGGTCTGGGCCACTCTATAATTGCTTTAATTTTGTTTGTGTCTACCTTGACTCCGTTTTTGGAAATAATGCATCTATGTTATGTATTTCCATGTCGGCTGTTATTTTGACATTTTGTGTAGAATTGATTTTTTCTAAAATATAATGTTTGTCCTAAATGATGTGTTCCTTCCGTTTGTCACATTACCAAAATGTCATCAAAGAAGACTAACATAAATTTACGCAACTACTTATTGAAAACATGGTTCATGCAATACTGAAATGTAGCTGGTGCATTGGTTAGCCCAAAGGGCATTAGCTTGAATTCATAGGCAACCTTCATGGGTTTGGAAGGCGGTCTGGGGTACATCTTCTAGTCTTACCCTTATCTGGTAATATCCTGATCTCAAAACGAGTTTTGAAAAAAAATTGGTTCCATGAAGTTCATCCAACATTCATCGATGAAGGAATGGGAAATTTGTTTTTAACTGTAATCTTGTTAAGTCCACGATAATCTATGCATAACCCGAAGGAACCATCTTTCTTTCGGGTGACTAGTACAACTGTGGCTGAATATGGGCTTCTACTTTTGTGATAATCCCACATTTTAACAAGTCTTGAACTAATCTTTTTATTTATGTTTTATGATGATGGGGGTATCTATATGGTCTAATCTTGACCGGGCTTGACCCTGGTTTAATTTCAATTAAGGGTTCAATTGTTCTTTGTGGAGGTAAGTCCATGGGAGGTCTCTTGAAACACCTTTTGTATTTTTGAATTAGGTCTCGGATTTCTGAATTTTAAATTTTGTTCTGGTTCTTGTATTCCCATGTGGAAGCATTGGATAAAATAGGTAGTTGCTCCTTCTCGAATCATTTTTTCCATCTGTCGAGATGATATAATCCCAGGTTTGGGGGGGTTGAAATCCATATAATTTATAATTCTGCCTCTGCCATTTGAATTTGATAAAAATGCTCTTGGTGATTGACCAAGTAGGTGCCTAAGGTTTGCAACCATTGGACTCTTAAAACCACATCTACTCCTCCCAAAGGGACGTTGTAGAGTTCTGATTCCAAATTAAAGATTTCAATTTGGAGTTTCACCTTATGGCATTTTCCTACATTTTCAATTTTTCCATCTCACATCATCACTTTCTATGTCCGTAATCGATATACAAACACCTCTAAGGTTCCCTATGAGCATTGATATCGTATAAATTGTGGGTACTTCCTTGTCGATTAATACCGGTGGACGCTATCTTTTATGTGTCCTTTAGTTTTAAAGTTTGTGTTGACTGACATGCCCTGATGGTTGCTAACATATTCTTTGTGTACACATCTACTTATGATCCTACATGTCATTTGGTTGTTTCCCATTTCTTCTGTATCTGATTCTTCTGTGTCTGATTCGTCAATGTTTTCTGCTTGGCAAGAGTATAATTTTTTTGACTTATCTTCCGTGCGACATCTGTGTCTTGGGTACCATTTTTCACCACAGTATTTGCATTTACCTTCTTTTATTCTTTGGTTATCCAAACTTATTATTTTTTATTCTCGTAGGTTGGGTGGTATATATTTGTCATTTTCTGTGGTTGTGTTCTGGTTTGTGCGTTTCTTCTTGAATAAAACTTGCCAAATCTTGATTGACCTTCTAGCTTTTCTTCCGCTGCTTTTGCCTTGCATCTTGCTATTTCAACATTAGTGACCCCATGTAATTTTAACTCGCCTTGGATATGTGGTTTGAGACCACCATGTAAGCTTGGAGTAATTGATTATCAGACAATCTGAATACTCTCGTGGCCAAGGATTCCCATTGATGTGTAAATTCATCTACGCCGCCTTTTTGTTGTAGCCCCGTGAGTTTGGAAAATTTCGTTTCCGAGATGCCCCGAATCGCTTTAAAAATCCTCATTTTGAAGGAGTTCCAAGTGTATGTTTGGATTCTTCCTTTCCACCATATTTACCAATTGTATGTTGTGCCTTCTAAGAACATGGATGCATATTTTACTTTTTTCTTCATCAATTGTAATATTGTATATTTGGAAATATTCTTCAGCTTTGTTAAACCAAGCCAATGATTGAGTTATCAGCCATTATATTCTCATAGTTCAATTTGGCTTTGGGAGGATAAATCATTAGAGGTTGATATTGTGATGTGGTTTGATGACTTGAATTGTAGGAGGTGGGGTGGTGGCTGGGGTGGTGATGTTAACTTGAATCATTAGATTGGGATTGGGGACCTTGATCTTTTATTAACCTTAAAAGCTCATCATATTTTGTTCCCCGATTTTGTGTTATTCGATCCAGACTTTGTTGGAGTTCTTTTGTCATTTCTTTTTTAAGGTTTGAAAAATCTTGTCGTAGTTAATCCCGATTTCCTTGTGAATATCTTCTTTAAGATCTTGCTTAAAATTTTCCACGGTCTTTTCGCATCATTCCCACTTCCTTTGAAATCTCTTTAGATTCCTCGATCGCCTCTTCTTGTCCGAGTGCCTCTGGTATATTGACCTTTATTTCTTCTCGCAATTCGTCATTGGTTTTTTGTAATGTTTTTTTCGAGTAATTGTCGGGCGTTTTTTTGCAATCTTGGTCTATTTTTTTCAATTTTGATTTTTTAAATCACCATCTCAGACTTGGGGAGAGAACATTCACAATTGGATCGACTGTGGTCTTCCCGGCCGCCCAATTTGTTAGAATAATAATAATAATAATAATTTTTTTATTTATTTTTTTTTTTTTTTAATATATATTATTTTATATATAATTTATTCTAATCAAAAAAAATTATATATATATATTCATTTGTGCCCTTAAAGAAAGGACCGAATAAGGGTGTATTGGTTTATTTATGGGAGGAACACAAAAAGCAGGTGGCTTCTAAGCAGTGGAGGGGTGACAGCTAGGACCTGGCCAGATAGGAGGTGGTCGTGAGTGTGGCTCAGGTGTGAGCTAACAAGAGGTAGGCCGATGGGATGATTCGGAAGGATTACGACATGTAGGGCAGAGGTTACTGGGAAAGGCTACAGTGGATCTGGAAGGGTTTGCTGTGGGTCGAGGGGGAATTGGTACGCGAAGTGAGCGTGAGGTGCAGTGGAGAGGGTAGGCGGGAATGAAAATGCGGGCATAGGAACGATGGGAAGAATAAGAGGGATGAAGACGCCGAGAGGAACAATGAGGGTACGCGGAGACGGAGAAGGAGACACGGGAATTGAATGGCAGCAACAGAGGAAAGAATGAACGAAGGACTAGGGGACTGGAATGGAAAAGGAGGGGTAGGTCGCGGGGGTGAGATGTACGCAGAAGGGGTGGAGGGTAGGAACAGAAACAGTCACGGACCCAGGAGGTGGGGGACCTGAAATGGAAAAGGAGGAAATGAAACCCGGTCCGTGGTGGTTACTGGGAGGTCCTGCTGGGTATGTGGGAGTGTTAGTGGAGGAGGCGGAGGCCGGTGGAAACTGAGGTGGAACAAGGTGGTATATTTTTTTATTTTTTTATTTTTATTTCTTCATGAATGAAGGTGCGTGGGGTTGGTGTGAGGCGGGAAATGGGAACACGGGATGATTATGGGAGCAGAGAGGGGAAATCAAGTGTGTGGGAGTTTTAGAAACAAGAGTGGGTTTTAGGGAATGAGTATAGGTGGGAAAAATTAATGCATGAAGCTCGGATCAGAATGGTAAAGCTCCATAAATTAATCACACAACAGATAACCAAATATGCAATTGCAAAATATATATAAAATATGAATAATTGATAAGATATATGATAAAAATTATGATTTACATTTGAGAAGGAGGGCTTGAGTATATACCCACACAGGGGTGCCCTTTCACCACTAGACATGTCTTTTGGAGAACATGTCCTTTCATTATTACTAATTACTATTACTAACTATTTACTAATTAATTATTATGTTATGAACCTTTATTTATATGTATTAATGTTCATAACAATGCAACTCCAGTTCTATTAGTATGAAAGAAAGATGGTACTTTCAGATTATGCATAGATTATCGAGGGTTAAACAAGATAACAATCAAGAATAAATTCCCCATTCCTTTCATCGACGAAATGTTGGATGAACTTCATGGAGCCGCAATTTTTTCAATACTTGATTTGAGATCTAGATACTACCAGATTAGAGTAAGATTAGAAGATGTACCCAAGACTGCCTTCCAAACTCACGAAGGACACTATGAATTCAAGGTGATGCCTTTTGGGTTAGCTAATGCCCTTGTTACCTTCCAAGCAGTTATGAATGAACTATTTCATCCACACCTGAGAAAATATGTCTTAGTCTTCTTTGACAACATCTTGGTGTACAGCAAAACATGGAAGGAACACATCAATCATTTGGGACAAGTATTATCTCTTCTAGAAAAAAATGAATTCTATACAAAAATGTCAAAATGTACATTTTGCAAGGAGGAAGTAGAGTATCTCGGTCCCATTATATCCAAAAATGGAGCCAAGGAAGACCCAAAGAAAATCAAAGCAATTACAGAATGGCCTAGGCCAAAAAGTATATCTAAGTTAAGAGGATTTCTAGGCTTGGCAGGATACTATCGAAGATTCGTCAAAAACTATGCTCATTTAACTGCCCCCCTAACAAATCTCATAAAGAAAAACTCCTTTCAACAAAATGAAGAATCTGAAAAGTGTTTTGAAAATTTAAAGAAAATTATGTCCACAACCCTCGTGTTAGCTACACCTGACTTTTCAAAACCCTTTATAATCGAATGTAATGCCTCAAGTTTTGGGATCGGAACAGTCTTGATGCAAGATGGACACCCAATAACATTTGAAAGCAGGAAACTAAACAAAAATGAATGCTTATAGTCCACATACAACAAGGAAATGCTTGCCATCATGCATGCATTAACAAACTGGCGACAATATCTCTTGGGAAGCAAGTTCTTGATATGTATAGATCATAATAGTCTACAATACTTGTTACAACAAAAAACATTGACCACTAAACAACAGAAAATGGATAGAGAAAATTGCCACATTTGATATGGAGATATTACATAAGAGAGGAAAAGACAACATAGTGCTTGATGCTCTCTCGTGAAAAGATGAAGAAGCACAAGTTTTTGTAGTATCAATAGCAATTCCGAAATGGTTGAACGAAATCCGAACTGAGTATGCCAAAAACCCAAAGACATGTTCCATAATCAATGATTTCAACCAATACCCCAAGTTTGAATGGAAGAATGACATCTTATGGTATAAGGGAAAAATTTCTTTGAATACCAATTCAAAATTTAAATCCAAGGTGCTTCAAGAATCCCATGATTGTCCGGCCTCAAGTCACGTCAGATTTTTCAAAACATACTATAATGCTTGTCAATCATTTTTTTGGAAAGGTATGAGTGTAGATATTCAAAAATATGTAGCAAAATGTGACATTTTTCAAAGAAACAAGAGTGAAAATATATTAACACCCGGGTTACTCCATCCGTTATATATTCCTAACCAAAAATGGGAAGAAATTTCAATGGATTTCAATGAAGGATTACCCATATCAGAAGGGAAAGAAAAAATATTAGTGGTAGTAGACGTACTAACCAAGTATGCACATTTTATGGGAGTAAGGAAAACAAACTCCGGAAAACAAATAGCCGAAATCTTCTGTAAAAACATTTATAAATTACATGGGTTCCCCAAAGTCATCATCAGTGATAGAGATGCCAAGTTTAAAGGAAACTTTTGGAGAGAGTTTTGCAAACAAATCAGGACCTCTCTTAATATGAGCTCAGCTTACCATCCTCAAATAGATGGTCAAACAGAAATTGTCAACAAATGCTTAGAAACCTACCTTCGTTGCTTTGTCACTGACAAGCAAAATAAATGGCTTCAATGGTTGCACCTCGTTGAATGGTGATATAACTCCACATATCACACATCAACCAAAATGACACCGTTTCAAGCTCTTTATGGATATCAACCACCATCTTGGGAAGAATTAGCCACAAATCAAACAAAAGTTGCATCAGTAAAAGATCATTTAGACAAAAGTCAAAAAATTGTTCAAATACTCAAGGAAAACTTAGCAGTTGCTAGAAACAGAATGAAGCAACAAGCTGACCAACACCGAACAGAAAGAGAATTCAAAGTTGGAGAATGGGTATTTGTAAGACTTCAACCTGACAAACAGTTATCTCTTAAACACCAAGGAAAGAATAAATTGGATCCGAAGTTTTATGGACCATATCAAATTATCAAAAAAATCAGTGTCGTAGCTTATGGGTTGGAATTACCAAATAAAAGTCGTATCCACACGTTTTTCACGTATCATGTCTAAAAAGAGTCTTACGGCAACACCAAAAGGTGCAGAAAATGCTCCCTATGATGGATGAAAACCGTGCCAAAACCAACCTCGATTTTCATGCCCACTTCCCTATTGTACGAATCCGTACAGTACGACCTTCCACTCAACAATAAACTTCAGCAACTCTAACTAGAAATTTCTCCTTGGGATTTGTGCCTAAGCTCTCTTGAAAATCATGTCAAATCTGCTGCATTCACTTTCTTCCAACCTCTCTCTCAAATCTCTCTTGACTTGTCTTGCACACTACCCTAGGCTTACTCTTATAACTGAAAATGGCTATTCACCTTCCCCATCCCTAAATCCAATGGCCAAGATCTAATCTTGCCTTTACAAGATCAAGGGACATGATTCATTCCCTCCAAACTAAATCACTTAAATTTACTAAAGTATTTTTCCACTTTATGACATAAGTGCACTTTATGACAAAATCACTTTAATAAAATAATAGGTTACTTTTAGAAAAAGTCACTTTAATAAAAGAGTCACTTTATTGCAACTTTATAAAACGCCTATTACAAAGTCAAGTGCCTAGAAGTGCAAATGCAAGGTCACTTCCACATACAAGACAAAACATGTGGATTACCTTCTGAGCTATAAAAGCTAACAATATTTTGAATGATGAATTGAAGTGATCTCTCTCATATGCAGCTGTGTATTTCTATCCATGTTTTCTGTGTGTGTAAATCTGATACGATCAAAACCATTAGTCTGTAGATTGATTATTAATAATCTTGACCTATATTTAAACTATTCATTCAATGTTTTAAGCATATGACAGGCAACTTCTAAATTCCCAAGCAGGTTCCTCTTCTATATAGCTTCATTCCAGAATTTACAGAATAATGTGATAGTTCAGGAGATGGGTTGGGGAGCATATATCATTCAGCAATATAGGATGCACACTTCTAGTATATAGGAAAGAAACCTGCCAATGAAAACAGAGTGCTGCTTGTGTATGACTCAAAGGAACAAAAGCTGGTATCCTTCAAATATTTTCAATATAAGCAATCAAGTAGATGCAGATGCTTGACACAACTTCCAAAATACCAAGGAAGTGTAAGTCCTTGTAATAGCTCCAGCCAAATTTGAAATTAACCTTAAGGTTGGGAAGTCAATATAAGATAATAAGCTCGGACAAACAGTTTTAGTAACAACGAGAAACAAAATAATGTTTTCTTTGTATATTGATGTAAAACTTGACTTCATATTTAGTTTGTGTTTATATTTTACCATTTAGCATTGCCATGATGAGTATTATGTTTTGAACAAGAAGCTACCTAATGGGAAATAAGAAAATAATTGAAGAAATAAAGTTGATGGAAAATAGTGGCAGGGTACCAAAAGAACTTTTGCCTTTCCTTATGCTGCAAAGTCAAAATAACATGAGCCGCAGATGAGAAAATTTCAGATCCAAAAGCAGCAACCAAGCTACACTACTTTATAGAAATTTATATAAAACATTATTGATGGTACAATATGTTTGAGAATGGAAATTTTCATGAGTATTTTTCAGACTGCTAGAGATGTATCTTCATACCTTGATCATTTCTCCAATGATTAAACCTATGCTTGTAGCCCCTGCCTTCCTAGTTTGCTGCAATCTTTGAAGATCCTGAAGCCATCTTCCTATTTTTGACCTAGAAGCAGCTGACATTGCCATTGAGCCAAGCCCAGTGCTCTCAGCTCCCACTGGTGGCTCAACAAATTCATACTTCAGTGCCATCAGCCTTTGTCGTATTTTCTTAACTCTCTTCTTCAAAGACTGCTGTTGTGAAACATTACTAGAAGAACTTGGAGCAAAACTTGTCAGCCCTGTAATGGCATTTCCTAAATACCCATCAACAATTTGATTCACAACAGATCTCGGCTGCCCATCTCTGCTTGGAGGACGTCGAGATGAAGGAGATGCTTGGTCTCGAAAATCCATCGCAGCTCTTTCACGTATTTGCTCCAAGTAGAGTTTCCGGCGAAACTCACTTTCCCTCAGCCTCTCAGCTAATTTTTGGGCTTGAAGTTCAGCTTCTTCCCTTTGAGTTTTGGCTCTAACTTCTTTTTTCCTGACTTGCTCAACAGCTTTTGCTTCACGTGCTGCACTGGCTGCTTTTCGCTCCTCTTCTCTTCTAGCCTGAGCTTCCTCCTTTTTACGTTGTGTCTCGGCAAGGCGCTGTAATTTCTCTGCCTCAAGTAATTTTCTACGTTCCAGTACTGCTTCTTCCCTTGCTATATCCTCTTTCTGTTTGATCTTGATAATTTGTAGACGCTCAGCTCTCCTTAATTCTGAATCATGGAGCTTTTGCTGTAATGACAGCTTTTTATTCTCTTCATTCAATGAAGTAATAAATCGAACCTCACTTACTTTACTGCTCTCATCACTTGCTCTTCTTGCAATCTGTGCTAGATAAGCCTCATGGCGTGACTCACCACGTTGTTGCCGGGCATGCATACCCTCTCGAAGTTTGGAGCTTCTTACAGCCTGCCACTCACTCACGCGGTTCAATTTTTCAGATACCCTTTGCAAGCGCTGTGCTCGTTCATTCTCCAGTTCTCTTCTTATCCTTGTCGCCCTTGCATGCTTTTCATCAACATCCTTTTTCATGTCTAGTGGACTCTTTCTCCTCCGTTCAGGAGACATTAATTTATCATGCAAAACACGTACACGTTCTGTACTTTTTCTGCTAATAATTGGAGAATGAATAGTCCTAGAAGAACTTCGCAGAGGCGAAGCGAGTACATCCCCCCAATTCCTCTTCTCTTTCCAAGCATCCAATGATGTTTTTGTTATTAATGGCTTCTTCTCCTTCTCTTTGTCCACAATAGAAACCTGACGCGGAAAGGAATCCCCAACTTTATTATTCTTAACAACCAGGATTTCAGATGAAGGCAATTTGGATCTCCTAGCATTGCCAAAATTCAGTTCAGAATTCAGCCCAGAACTTTCAACTTTGGAACTAGAAGTGGTGGAAGTTAGGATATTTCCTTCTTTCTTACCAGTTAGTTGAGGGAATGTCAAATGTGAACTCTTTTGTGCCATTCTCGCTTCATAACAATTTTCTCTACTCGACTTTGTCACTTCAGTATGTTTTTTTCCACCCATGGAGCCCTGATTTGCAGACTCGGAGCTTGAAGCTTGTTTTCCCTTCAGCTTAGCAACAAATTCTTTAGAAGCACACCCAAAATCACGCCCACCAGGTGACTTCCCTGGAAGATTCTCCCTATGGCTTTGTGCCAATGATGGATAAACAGTGTCTCTTCTCTTCCCCTGATGAGTCACATTTTTACCAGCACTTTCTTCTTGAATTTTTTTGAAGACCTCAAGAGATGAAGAAAGTATTTCTGCCCTGTGAGGTGAACTTGTCATTCGTCTGACCTGCAACTTAGCCAAAAAACCAGGTATGATTCAAAGGTGAATGTTATTTTGCACCCAGAATAAAAATGCATATCACATTCTATTTAACCACAAGACCAAAACCAAAGTATAGATATTGTAATGTATAAGCTACCATCACAAGATTCACATTAATGTACTAGAAGGGAAAATGTACAGGCTTATTCTACAAAATACACCTCTCAAGAAGTGGGAGAGGCACAAACCACAAAAATGTCCATCCTCCTTACATGCCAAACACAACAAAGCAAGACCAGAATAAATATAATATGACCATTTTATATTATGCTTCTAATCAGTCTATAACAGAAAACAAGATTAATTAAAAAAAACCTTGTGATAGAAGCCTCAACACAAGATAAGTGCTTAAGATACAGAAAGAGAATGAGAATCCAAATTTCAAGATAAAAGAAAACATGGTGAGTGCTTCCATGTATTTTGAATATTAATGTCTGCTAGTGGCCATTATTGGCCAACGGGACCATGAGAGCTACTGAGTTTATGAGAAACATCTTGTCACCTGAAAACAAAGAGCTGTATATAGGTTTATCTTAATCGATCCTGAAATATCAGCTCTTGACTTTTAAATATCCATGAAGGGCTATTGGGTGTATAAAGAAGTGAAGTGTCATGAAAACAAGCCATATCCGATTTAAGTTTATAGTTTAATATTTATATAAAATGCTTGATAATGGAAATTTTTAAATGAAAGGCAGTTATCAGTTACGGCAAAACCTTAAACTAGTTTTTGAAGGGAAGACAGCGATCTTACATATCAAATGCTTAGCACATTGGAAAGATCAATATGTCTGCGGCTCCAATCAGTATTAGAAAGAAACCTTGCAGAACCTGCCCTTGATGACAGTATAACTATTTTTAGATCGATGTGTTTGGCCACTTAAAGTTTAACAGAGGATCAAGAAGGTAGGAAGGCCCGCAATCCGTTAAAAGGAAACTCTAAAAGGAGGAAAACTTGGAACAGGTTGGCATCACTAAAAGAAAAATTGTGATACTTCAAGCTTCTACTCCTTGAATTATATGAGTTTTACACACACAAGCGTGGACAGGAATACACATAAGAATGAGAAAGAGTGGATTCATTCATTCATAATTAGGTGATGCAATGTCTCATTACATGGTAAGGGAAGAGGAGTACATTACATAACTCTCAAATACCTAACCATTTAACTATTACATTAACTACTACATTAAATAACTCATTGATACATCACTTTATTGTTAAGATTTTATTATACACCTAAGTCCTAATTAATACATCTAAGTTCTAATTATGACCATTATTTCTAACACCCACCCATAATGGTCATTTTGCATGCTTGTTCAAATACCGAAAAAATAAATCTTTGGACAAGCAAGATGTTTGCAGCCCACTCCAAAATAAGGTCTTCAAACAGCCACTGGAAATGAACTAATTCCAGCAAGGTTGATAAAGTATGAATACAACACCATCCTTTTCTATGACCATTGACTCACCAACTAGATGAATACCAATGTTCGCTGAATAGTCAGCCTTTCCACCATCGACATTGAACTTAGCTTGTTCACTGAAATCACCTCCACATCTTGTCAGTACAACACATCAAAATTTTGTGTTTGCTTCTCTGAGGAAGAACTATTTCATTTCACCACTTCATCTTCATCCTCCCTGAGGATCTTCTCATGAATTACAGCACTGAGCAGATAATGCATAATATACCTGCTGTTTGTCTTTTCTTCTTTGTTGATTTGGACAGTTTCAACAGTGACATCATCTAGGGCCTCATTTCTTGAGATCTGTCTCACCTGACGCCTTCCTGACCTAGGCATTATGGCCGAGTTTTCAATGAAATTACAGCCATTTTTCTGCTGAACTAATTCTGCATTCTCATCTTCTATCAAATGGAATAATCCATGTTCTTTCACACCCATAGCAGACATATTTTGCCATTCTTGTCAACAATAAAACACTTATTATTGCTAAACTTTATATCTAAGTGTGGATTGTGCATCATCATACTACTAATTGAAAGTAGATTTTTCTCCAAACAAGGACCATAATAGACATCTTTAATCACCTCGTAGCTGAAGTAGGACATTTCCCTTTCCTCCACTCTACACCAGTGTTATTAAAACCATTCTGGTCTGGCAAAACCAGCCGGTTGAACAGGTTTGGAGGCAAATCCGGGCCAACCGAGGGAAGGGAACTGTTTTTGGCCAGTTCGGTACCAAACCGGCCAATTCCATACAGGAACCGGCTGGTTCGGCACCAAACTGGACATTTTCACTGAACCGGCCAGTTCCATACGGCGCATCATGGATCCACAGAATTCAATTTATTTTTTTAAATATCAATTGTTTAATGGAAGGGGGGCCTATTACCCAACCCTAGGGTAATGGTAATGTTCAATTCTTAAAGTAAAAGGATGAAAATGAAAGATAAAGGAGAATGTGTTAACTCAGAACTGTCACAAAATGAAAGATAAAGGAGAATGTCACACATTCTCCTTTATCTTTCATTTTGTGACAGTCTCCTTTATCTTTCATTTTCATCCTTTTACTTAAATTTTTAACATTACCATTAATTGTTTCAGGATGTTTGAGAGTGGTTCCAACCTCATTGGACTTCATATGGAGAAAGTAGAATTTTAGGTCCCATTCAAAATTCAGCAGTCTTAACGTTTTTCAAGATTTCAAGATTGGCAAGATTGCAATGTTTCCACGGGATTCTATCATATATGAGGGTATGGAACTGGCATTTAATCAAGAGCATCAAGCCCTCTATGTACCTCGACATAGGTGACATTGATTGTTGAACTCTTTCGTCGTGACCCTAGTAAAAATGTACCCTTCACTCAAGTAAAATCACTTATTAGACATGTTAAACTTTTTCTATCTTATTTTAACGCTTAGAGGGTGACGCTAATGATGAGGATCCTAATATAAGTAATGATCTTGATGATATGTAGTTATTTTTTGTAGCGTGATTTTTTTTGGACTCTAAAGGCCATTTAAAGCCTCGTTATTGATGTATTTTGGTTCAAAAATGGATTGCACTCAGTGCTATTTTGGTTATATGCACCCTTACTTGCTATATAAATGAGAAACTTTGCATATTTGGGTATAAATGGTTTGGATTCATATGGATGCACATGAATATATATGTTTTTTTTCAAAATTTGAATATTTTATGTAGTTTTGGTCGATCGGTTTTTTTTTCCTTTTTTTTTTCTTTCTAGTCCAGTTTCGCATTTTTGGGATCGACCGATTCGATCCAGTTTCCGGTTTTGATAACATTGCTCTACACAACATGATCAAATTGAAATTTATCCTCTACAAAATAAGCGTACCAATCAATATTGTTTGCAAAATGTTTGGATGCCCCTGAATCAATGTACCAATCATCCTTACTGCTCTGTGAATACTTGTTTCTAGCCATGAACACATAGAACTCTTCCTCTTCCTTGTGTTCAGCCATATCAGCATGTTTCATTCCGAATTGATCTTTGGAAGAAAGCTCTTGGTTGTGCTTTTCACCACATGACCACTTCCTACAAACTCTACTTATATGGCCTAACTTGTCACAATAAAAGCATTTAATAATTTTTCTATATTTACTTGACCCAGAAGATTTATTTCCATCATTTTCTTCTCTCCAATTTCTTCCCTTGCTCTGAAACTTCACTACAAGTGTCACCTCAAAAGTCTCATTCCCCTGCTTTTTCCATTTGTCTTGTTGCAAGAGCTTAATGCTCAACTACTCCAACATTAGAGCTTTATCAATACTAACAATGTTTAGGGCTATGTTGCAAGAAATGGCCCCTTAGCCCGCATTCTGGTACCAGAAACGCTAAAACGTTGAAATGCGTAAGAAACGGCTCGGAAACGTTGTCGGTCGTACCGTATGGTGTTTCTTGATTTGGAAACATCATACAGTACGGTCAGCAACATTTCCAGTTCGTTTCGATGCAAAAGATAACCGTTTCCATGGTTTATTCTTGTTGTGCGGACCTGTCCAAGCGACCAAGAGGGCCACGGGTCTCTTAGGTGGCAAAGAATCCCATCATTAACCACTAATAAACATTTTAAATCTGTCTACATGCTCAATTAATTGTCATCACCATTTCACCCACTCTAATTATTAATGGTAATATTAAATTCTTAAAGTGAAAGTGAAAATGAAAGATAAATTTTAACATTACCATTAATTGTTTCAAGATGTTTGAGAGTGGTTCCAATCTCATTAGACTTCATATGGAGAAAGTAGAATTTTAGGTCCCATTCAAAATTCAACAGACTTAACAATTTCCAAGATTTCAAGATTGGCAAGATTGCAACATTTCCACTGGATTCTATCATGTATGAGGGTATGGAACTGGCATTTAATCAAGAGCACCAAGCCCTCTGTGTACCTCGATGTTGGTGCCATTGATTGTTGAACTCTTCTATCATGACCCTAATAAAAATGTACCCTTCACTCAAGTAAAAACACTTATTATGATGTACAAGTGTCATACTAGGGTTTATCCAACCCCCATGATGAAACGCCCTCGAGGCATTAGGGTTTAATGCATCTCCTCTAGGATGGTGCTGTAACACACCTACTACCTAAAATCAAACTTTTTCGTTGATTTCTCAATAATGAGAATCCCCGAAGCTCACAGCAGCGAAATGCCAAACCCGATCCACAGGTCCTTCTCACCCACATGGCTTTTCTGCACTAAGGAGTAAATCTTTCCACGATCTTAATTTTGGGTTTAGAGTTTACATTGATCCCCGACGTCAAAGTTCTGTCCTCTTGAATCCCGTCTCAGATGAAACAATTTCAAATCTCACAGCCTTGTTGTCGCAGCGTTAGCCCTCTGGCTATGCTACGGTCCATGTGACGCTAATTCATAAGACCCTTATCATTTCTTCGAGGTTTTGGGCTTCAAAATCCCGATATGCTCCAACTCCGTTAGCCCTCCGGGCTAGACTCACACAGCCCACATGACCACTATCTCACAAGGTCGTAGCCTTGTCTTCCATCGGGGTTTCGAACATCGCAACGCTGAAATGCATAAACACCTTGTCTCGAGTCTCGATATCCCGGAGTATGGCGATGGCTTCGCTGTCCCCTAGGCTAGACCTTTTTGGGTCCCATCGACCTCCCTCTATATGACCGCTTGATCATACCACCTATCGAGGGCTTGGTTCAAATCTTTGAAAAACATTTGCCACGGGATTATTACGATCCCTGGTCCGTTCTAGTTATCTTGGCAGCCTTGCATATGAGCTTTCCTCCTTATCCGATCTTGGCGGTGGCCTGATAGCGCACTTCTCCTTGTCGGTTTCGGACTTCGCGATTCAGAAATGCCCAAACCTCTTGTCACCGGGATTCCAGATATCTCACTGACCCAAATGTCGTCAAACTGACTTCTGTCAGGGGACTTTCCCAGATGGCTTTTGATTCTTGTGGCGTCCTCCTTTGATGGGCGGTCGTGGTTAACTTCGAGTTGAGACTTACGATGTCAGGCAGCCCTCGTCCCTAGGACTTCGTGAAATGTCGGGACTACATTTCCCCTTGACTCGACCGCGTCCCAAGTGGATGGGCCGATTCGGATAAGCTCCCCTCGCGTTCCCCGAGACTACGATGTCACCGGCTTTCCGACCTGGGGAACTCTGATTTCCTGATTGTTGATGTCCCGATGTCTAGTGCCTGGATATTTGGAATGGACGATTGCGTGACACGCTTCCTCTCTCAGATGGATGGCCCAGTTTTGTGTCGGGGTTTTCAAGGTGGTCTTACCCGATCTCCTGTCCACGAAAATGACGATATCCGACTATTGGCCTCAATCTCCATGCGTGTCTCCATTAGCGGACGGTCGGATGATCACCGGGGTAATTTCCATGGAATTCCCGATCCAATAATCCTTCGAGACTTAGATTTCCCGATCGTGAAACCAGATGAACCAACCCTCCTTTGAGTTTTCCTTACTGTTCCTTAGGCTTAACCCTGGCGCAGCAATGGATCCGACGGTACGTGGTGTCTGCTCAGATACGGCGGCTGATTTGTCCCACCTGGCGCATTCTTCCACTGCCGGATAGTGGAAAATCAACGGTCAAATGTTCTCCCTTGGACCTTGGGGGTCGATCGATTTAATAAACTATTCACGAATAGAGAGAATAGGGGCAAGGTATGTAGCATGCCTTGTTACTTCGTCAGGTGACGGTCCTGAATGACCATGGGTCTTCGGCGGGGATCTCATCCGTCGGTTCGTTACTTATCCCTACGCTGATACTTCGAGATTTAAGAGGGTCATTCCTCCTCGTCTAGGGGTTATAAAGACTTGCACATTCAAGTCCTTTTTCGAGGTTCTTGGTAAACCTTTCCAGGAGGGAATCTATGCGTGAGGATCACATTAGGAGAAACTCACGGAGACGGACAAGGGGAAACAAGTTCCCGAGGATGGATTGGAAGTTCGACTTGGTTCAACTCATGCATAATTAAATTCATTTATCAGCATAAGCCATGCATGGATTTTTCTGTTATAAGCATACATATACCATTTCTTATCAAAAAAACTGCACAAACATTCTTGCTTATCTTTAATAGCGTTCACAATTTCACGGTTCTGAGCATATATGTCGGGATAATTTCAAGATACAATATAGAAAACACTTATCGAGAGGAAATAACTTATGGAAGTGGGTCGCATTCTTGAGAGGGTGCTTCGTTTCCATAGCGAGTAGGCGTGGCGACTCCAGTAGTTACCACTAACCACCCGAGCTAAGACCGCGATCTTTGTGAGTTGTGTGTCTCTCATGCGCCGATTGACCGAGGGCGAAGGTTGCAATCGTTCCTCTGCTATCACTCACTCTACGTAATGCCAAAGTTCCCCTCGCGTATGCCCCTCGAAATCGCTTCTACCTCCATGCCTTATCCTCTTGAGGTTGCGTGTGTGACTCTACCCTCATTGATGGGGCTGGCCGGCTCTCTGAATGGGCGGTTTACCATCCATCCCTCGATGAAAGCCATCCATACCGGTACGCAAGACGTAAATTCGAGGCCGGTGAGCCGCTTTTGGTTCTCAGAGCCAGTGGATTCCAAATACGATATTCAATTCTCAGTGGAGATAGCGCCACCCTTCAGTGCCTTCCATGCATGGAATCTCTTTTTACGCACATCCCCTCTCGTGGGATTACGCTAATAAATTCAAATGTTATTCACATTCATTGACCTTTTCCTCAAGGTCCATTTACATCACATATTCACATTTATGAGTTTGCCTGGTTCTTGGCCATTCGGTTATATTTACAAGGCGGAGAAGCGGTGTTACAATTCCCTCCCAGCAAAAAGGAACATCGTCATAGATGTTCTATCTATAACATGAATTGCATTTACAGTAAACAAAATCGGATATGCAATGCTCATGGCATCCTCCATTTCCCATGTAGCCTCATCACGAGATGAAATGTTTCCATTGCACCTTGACACGTGCAATGGTCACGATGGGAAGCGGGGTTTCCTTTACGTCGGTGCATTGGGGTTACGGTAGGAAATTCTCCCCTCTGGTTCCACACTGGATCTGAGACCAGTCAATTATATGATTAGCATCATGTACATATTTCTTCAATAATGAAACATGGAAAACGTAATGTGCCTTTTTAAGTAGGGAGGGAGGTGCTTTAGTAGATGAGCTCTGGGTCCAACTCTATCTAGAACCTCAAAGGGTCCCTGTCTGGGGTGCCAATTTGGCACAAGTTCCCATTTTGAATACTCCTTCTGGGCTTAATTTTGTGATATACATGGTCTCCCATTTTGAACTCTCTTGGGTAATCTTTTTGATCGACATAGCTTTTAAATGGATTGACGTGCTCCGGATTTTGTTTTGTGGAGTCCTTGTTGTTCCATTTCTTTCCAACATGTCGAATTTTACAATAGAAATCTGGCTACGGGGTTACTCGGTGGCTGAGTGTTTCACACCCTACCATAGAGGACCTCGAAGGGACTCATCTTTAGGATGCTTGGTAGCCATTGTTGTGGCAATTCTACCATTGGAAGGTAGTCTTCCCATTTCACGGGTTGATGCATTACATGCATCATAACATATCTTCTAATATTTGATTTACTCTTTGCAATGCGTCCGAGTGGTTTGGGGTGATAGGTGGTGCTAAACGACAATTTGGTCTCTAATCCCGCCTTCAGTGATTTCCAAAAAATTGGAGTAAATTTTGTGTCTCTAGGATATTATCTCCCTACACCGACATCTTAGATGCGATTGAATACCTCTTTCATGAATATCGGGCGATATCTGCTCGCCTTAGGGTTGATTTGTGAGGATTAGTAGAGCAAACTTCTTTCGGTTATCCACCACTATAATAAATCGATACGTTTGGTTGAAATTGGCAATCGATTGATAAAATCCATGGAGATGGTTTCCCATTTCCATTCTAGGATGGTGGGGTCGCGGTGATCGGTGGGTGTCGGTGTTCTGCTTTAACTGTTGGCATTCTATGCATTGGGCCAAATATTTGGCTGTAATCAGCTATCAATCGGGCCAATAAAATTGTTCCGGTGGCGATGTCCATTTTGGTATCTTGGGTGACCGGTGTAGGGTCTTTATGTAGTTCATCCATGATGAACCTCTTCAGAAATCGTCACAATTGAGATGTCACGATCTATCTCACAGCGTAAGTGAAGCGGCCTCCTTGATCATCGATAGCCTTCATGATTTTGCTCAGTAGCGGGTTCTTGTTGTAGGTATAGGGTCCCAGTCTGAACGAAGGAATCTATCTCCTTAATGCATTACGACTCTGTTCTTAACATTTGTCATGGTACTCACTTATTTGCCAGTGGTGTTCTCGTATACGCTAAGGGCATCACCCACCCTATTCTCTTTTCCTTTAATGTGTTTTGATTTCAAAATCAAATTAAACTGGAGATCCATCCATCTGGCTTGTCTAACATTAAGCTTGGGTTGATCAAACAAATGCACCGTATCCCGTGATCTATCATAAGCACAAATTTTCTTCCAGAGGTAATGCCTCCACATTTTTAAAGTGCGCTCTATGGCTGACCCGGTTCTAGATCACGAGTCGCATAATTGACCTCGTGTTCATTTAATTTTACGGATTCGTAGCAGATCACCTTTACTTCCTTCATAAGGACTCCTCCAAGACCTTCCTTCGAACATCATTGCACACAGGAAGTCGGCAAGGTCGGCGATTTTCAACACGGGTGCGTGGATTAGTTAGATCTGGGTTTGAATCTTTCTTCACATTGTTATTGTCCACAAAATTTTGTCCCCTTCTTCTAGAGGTCAGTGATTGGACCAATCTTGGAGAAATCTTTATAAATCTCCTATAGTATCGCCAATCCCATAAAGGATCACGATGTAAGGCATCCTTTGGAGTAGGCCATTCCATGATAGACACGATCTTGTCAGGATCTACCGCCACCCCTTCCTCGGGCGAACATGTCCTAAGTATTGTATTTTCTTCTGGAAGAAGTTGCACTTGTTGAATTTAGCATAGGTTGATGCTCTCTTAGCACTTACAGCACAAAATATAAAGATGCTCTTCATGTTTCTTCTATTCTTATAGTAGATTAATATGTCATCAATAAAGCGAATAAATTTATCTAAAAATTTACGGAGTATATTGTTCATTAAGCACATAGAAATTAGGGGCATTGGTTAACCAAATGGCACTACCGCAAACTCATAGTGACCATCTGCAGATGTCCGGAAAGCGGTTTATGGATGTCTTCACCTTAATTAGGACTTGATGGTATCCGGAGCCTCAAGTCAATCTTTGAAAATGAGCGCACCCCTAAGCGTCCGAATAGATACTTCGATCTGGGCGAGGTATTTGTTCTTATGGTTACTTTATTAAGTTAATGCGTAATCTATATACGGTCTAAGGGTGCCATCCTTCTTTCACAAAAAGCGGGACCGATTATACATGGGGACCTTGTTGGGTTGAATATAACCTTGTCCATCATTTCTTTCAATTTGCAATTTGAGTTCAACTTCTTTCGGGTGTGCTCATCCCGTTAGGGTGTTTGGAGCAAACGCAGCTCTGAAATTAATGAGCTCTATCGAGAAGTCAATGTCTCTTTGCGGAGGTAGACCCGGTATTTCTTCTGGGAACACATATCTGTATTCTCTCGGGATAGGGTGATCATCAGGGCTTGGTTTAAGCGCCGATGGTTTCAACACACGTATTGCGACCTAAGGGACATCCCTTTCGGCAATACTCATTTAGGGATGATATTTGTCTCACCAAGATGGTTTTTCGGATCCTTGGAGGGTTATCCTTTCTCCTTCTTTGCTCACACATAAGGTTTTATAGTAGCAGTCCAGTTTGGCTTTATGGTGACGGCCAATCCATGCCAATCAACCCGGGTCATTATGATCTCGAGGTAATACATTAAGGGTTGCTTAGGTGGGAAAATTACCCGGCAGGCAATTGGCAGGTGGGTATGACCTCTACTACCTTTCTTTTTGGTGCCAGTGGATAACTGAACCAACCATGAACTGGATTTAGCACGTAGGCAGCAGTTTACACTTATCAACAACTCTAGGGCTATATAACTCAAATTTGAACCGGGGCCAATCAAAGCGGACACCGGATGGTTGAAAATCATACCTTCTATTTCCACCAACTGAAGCTTGGTGAGGTCGGCTTAGTTGATATCAAAGTGCATAAATCTATGACACCTCCTTGCCATCATTGGTATTGGTAGCTTCCACCACATGTTATAAAATTTTAGAGCGTTACGTGCGGTGTGGGCGATCTCTTCGGGGAGATGCTCTTCTCCCTTAACCCGGCATTTTGAGAGGGAGTTCTTTCTTTGGGTTATTAGTCTTCAACTGGTATAGGACCCGAAGTTTATTTCCGTCCGTTGAGGGAAATTTCTGCTGGAGTATACTCCGGGTTGGGAAATTTATTCTGGGGTTCTTTGTAGTTTTTAAATCCTCAGGATTTTCTCCCCTGCGAAATCTTGAACCACTCTTGTGAACTTTGATCTCCACGAGACTCTGCCCGATGTCCATTTTGTTCATGAAAATATGTTGCCTTTTGTATATTGTCTTCTAGGGTCTTTGGCTGATCAAATTCAATTGGGTTAGAATTGCTCCTTGGGTATACTTGATGGCGTTGTGCCTTAGCCTTCTGCTTTGATGTGGGTACATAAGTTGAAGAATTTGTTGACATACTCCTCCACGATAGTTGTCGGTTTGAGTTCCTTAAAACTCTTCAGCCTTCGTCGAAATATCTTTAGACCAAATACTTCTTTAATTACTTGCAAGCTGGATTTCAAGACGAGGTCCTCTAGCGGTTACTTTCATATTCTTAAGGTCTTCTCACTAGATGGAAGCCTTTCGGATTCGGATTGAGAGTGGCCACTTTCGGGCCTTCAAATTCTCTGAAAAATCATGGACTCTAAAATATTTCTTAGTCCAAATTAGCCCAGGGCTATAAGCTTCCTCTCCCTTCTTTATCTCACCGTCAAAGGAGGAGGGTTTGTGCTTCTAGATTCCTCAAATTTATGACTCTTGGAAGTCTTTTGCTTCTTCTGTTTCTGCAAGAATAGGAACTGGTCTAGCTGTGGGAAGAGCCTTTTGAATCATGACTTCCTTCTCGATTGGAATAGATAAACGCTGGTCCTTTACCTCACGGGGTGGACCTTTCTTGATGTGCTTCTCTCAGTGTGACCTACAACGACAAATGCAGCACGACCATGATTTTGCATCTAAGTTTCATGCTGCATTTGTGGATTTGTAGATTGGATAAGCTTTGCAGTAGAACTGAATTAATTTAGGTTTGCTTTTCTTTTCTTTCATCATCCTTTCATTGCTCGGCCTTGCGGCTTTGCAATTCAACCATGAGACTCCTCCACGGTCGGCTAGGTCCAGAGGGGTTCCTATTTCTCTTCTTTATTGAACTCTTAGGTCTCTGTTGTGGGAGCCTTCTCCCGCACCTCTTGAGTCGAGTCACCATACTCTGGTCTGTAGATTCAGGTGTTTGTCATTCAGCTGGAGTGAATAGACAAATGCTGGCTATTAGTCCAAAGTTAAATTCATTTTATAATTTCTTGTAAATTCATAACTCTTTCACATGCATACAGTCAGTTCTCATTTTCCAAGTTTTAATCACGGACAAGAGAGTTAAGTTAAGGGGTTACTCCCATTAGGAGTGCTTCGAACGGAGTTTATGCGTGACTGGTGCATGAGCCAAATCAAGCCGAGTGTTGTAACCATGCTCGATACCTCTTTGTAACATACCTACTACCCTAAAATCAAACTTTTCGTTGATTTCTCAATAATGAGAATCCCGGCTCTCCTTGTGTGAAATGCCAAACCGATCCGCGGGGTCCTTCTCACTTACCCGGCTTTGCCTTTGGCCGTGATCTTTCCACGATCTTAATTTTGGGTTTTGATTTACATTGATCCCCGACGTCAAGGATTCTGTCCTCTTGAATCCCCAGATCTGGATGAGCAATTTCACTTAGATACATGCCACAATGCGTTAGCCCTCGGCTATGCTGCGGTCCATGTGACCGCTAATTCATAAGACTGCAGCCTTATCCTTCCTTTGGGGTTTGGGCTTCAAAATCCCGATGGGCTCCAAATTCCGTTAGCCCTCCAGGCTAAAATCCTAGCCCACATGACCACTATCTCACAAGACCAGAGCCTTATCTCCCATCGGGTTTACCGAACATCGCCAATGGCCGAAATGCTTAAACATCTTGTCCCTCAATCCGATGTCAGATATGGCGATGAAGCTTTGGCTAGTCCCACGGGCTGAACCTTTGGGTCCATCTGACCTCCTCTATGATACCGGTCATACCTATCCGAGCCGAGGTTTCAAATCTTTGAAAAACATTTGTACGGATTGTCGATCCTTGAATCCAGATTCTCGCTATCGATATTTTGGCCCCATGCAGCGAGCTTTCCTCCTTATCCGGAATCGTTGTGGTTAGCCCCACAATGGCACTTTTCTCCTTGTCGGGGTTTCAGACAGCGATTCCGAAATGCCAAACCTCTTGTCACCAGTTCAGATATCCAGATAAACAACTTCTGTCGGAGGGACTTTCCCGATAGCTCACGATTCGCGCCAGCGATCCCTCCTTTGATGGACAGTGCGTGGTTAACTCGGATTCGAGACCGATGTCTGGGCAGCCTCCTCCTAAAACTACGTAATCTGGGACTCAGGCTCCTTGACTCTCTTATCGTCCAGTGAATGGAGCCCGGTTGGATACATCTGGCGTTTGAGACTTAAATTATCACGGCTTTCGACCTTAGGAACTTTGATTTCTCGAATGTCGATATCTCGATGTCTAGTGCGGATCGCCGAGATGGGCGATCGTGACAGCGTCCTCTCGGATGGGCCGGCCCAGTTTGTCGGGGTTTCAAAGGTGGTCTTACGATCTCCTGTCCCGCGAGAATGTCGATATCCAGACTCGGCCCTTCGATCTCAGCCGTGTCTCCATTAGCAGGGCCGGTCGGTCGTCTAGGGTAATTTCCATGGAAATTCCCAATCCATGTCATCGAGACTCCCGATTCCACGTCGTGAAACCAGATGGAGCCAACCCTCGCTTCGAGTTTTCCTTGTTCATGAAGAGAAGCAACCTGGCGCAACCGACCGGATCCGGCGGTGACAGTTATCTGCTCAAAGATCGGCCAGCCAGTCTGTCACCTCTGCCGCATTCTTCCACTACTTCATAGTTGTGGAAGGATCAACGGTCCAAAATGTTCTCATGGACCTTGGAAGTCTACGATCTCGATTTCATGTCTATTCACGAAGATAGAGAGAATAAGGGGCAAGGTATGTAACACCATTGTTACTTTCGTCAGAGGCGTGATCGTGAATGACCATGGGTCTTCCCACAAGATCTCATCCGTGATTCGTTGCATACATCCTGTTGCTACTTGAATTTTGGGGTCATTCCTCCCGCAAATGCGAGGTTATTAAGACTTGCATTCAAGTCCTTTTCCGGTTCTTGGTAAACCTTTCCAAGGAGTCTGCGTGAGATCTATTCAGAACTTTCACGGGGGTGAGAATGAAACAAGTTCCCGAGGATGGATTGGAAGTTCGACTTGGTTCAACTCATGCATAATTAAATTCATTTTATCAACATAAGCCATGCATGGTCTTTACATTGCCAGCATATAACCACCATTTCTTATCAAAACAACATACGGACATTCTTATCTTTACATGTCGTTCACAATTTCAGTTTATGAGCATATATATCCCGGATATGAATTTCAAGATACAATATAGAAAAACACTTATCGAAATAACACCAGAAGTGAGTGCATTGCTGAGAGGGGTGCTTGTTACCACCCAACCATAGGCACAAAAAAACTCGTGGAATGATTTACCATTGGCCACCCCCGAGCTGAGACCATGATGTTTTGAGACTGCGTCTCTCTATCTGCCGATGAACCGGGAGGCCCGAAGGTTGCAATCCTTCCTCTCTGCTATCACTCACTTTCTGTAATGCCAGAGTTCCCCTCGCGTCACTTCGAAATCGTTTCACCTCCGCCTTATCCTCTTAGAGGTTTGGTGTGGTAGCGATTCCCAGCGTGATCAAGCTGGCCCCGCTCTACGGATGGGTGTTACCATCCCATCCCTCGATAAACAATCCCAGCCTACCGACTGCGAGACATTAAATTGAGGCGGTGGCTTTTTAGTTCTCGGGCGGTGGAGTCAAATCACGGTGTTAACTCGGTGGAAGTTAGCATGCCTTCGAGTGCCTTCCAGGGTGGAAGTTAACGCCACCCTTCCAGGTGCCTTCCACTGCCATCGCGGTCTCTTTTTCTGCACATCCCCTCTCAGCAGTTCTGCAATAATTCAAAATGTTATTCACATTCATTGACCTTTTCCTCAAGGTCCATTTACATCACATATTCACATTTATTAGTTTGCCATAGTTCTTGGCTAGTCCAGTTATATTTACAAGCTGGGGGAAACAGGGTGTTACAGGTGCACTCTAGTAAGACGCTAATCCAATGCTCCTATTCCATGGTTGTATTCAAGTGTCCTCGTGCAAGGCATTACTCCTCTAACTGTGTGCCACATGTCCTTTCATGTTAATATAGACATGGTTTTCCTTCTAAAATGTCGTTTATGTGTATCATTCTTTTTTACTTGCAAGATAATGTGTTATTTAAAAAAAACTATACACACACACATACATATACCGTGTTTCCCCCAACATACCCATTTTGGGGGGGTCGTGTTTCCAGGCATTCTCGTTTCGAAAACTTCTAGGCGTTTCCACATTTCGTGCAACTTAGGTTGAATGTGTCAAATTAGTCCTTTATACCTTATAGCCTACCTCAAAGTAGTTGACTATGGAAAATTAGCTCTTTCATTCATGCAATATTTCACAACTCCATTGGCCCAATAGTTTGATAAGCATTGGTCCCTTGTCATGTCATTTCATTTCATTGTCTCCTTCTTCCTATTCCTTTCTTTCCCATATCCCTTTCCCCATTTGCATTTTATTCCATATACTACAACCTTTTTTTTGTTAAGGCTTACTTTTCAAACTTCACCTTCAACCTCCACTCCATAGCCTTAACAATCCTACCATAGGGAAGCCACCCTTGTGTTGGAGAAGAGCCAATCTAAAGTGTGGGAAAAGAGTTGTTGAGGTGAAAGTGGACAGCCTTCCTGAGTTACACAAAGCTATCACCTTGGTGCTTGGGACTTTACACTTTTGTGGGTACTAGATTTTGTTGTAACCGGTTGATTACAAGAAGAAAGAGGCCAAAGCAAAGTGAATCATTCTTGATTTGCTAAAGAATTATTTGATTCCTCACATTGCAAAGAAGAAGATGGCTAAGGAAAATGTATGATGCTTTGATAGCATTGTACCAATGTAAATATTTCTTTTAAGATGCACTTGAGAGACAAAGCTCTCCACCATGTGCATGAGTGATGCAAATTCTATGACAAGTTGCTTGATGAAGATCACAGAGTTGAGACATCAATTGATTGCCATAAGGGTCAAGGTTGAAGAAGAGGAGTTTTGGTGCCTATTGCTTTGACTTGGGTTTTCTCCATCTTGGATACCCTTTGTCCATGGTATTTGTGCTCATGAAACATACCCTCATTTGGAAATCTTTAGGATGACTTTGTACAAGAAGAGACAAGGTTAGAATCCAATTTAGCCCAGGAAGGTGAAGTAGAAGACCTTCCCCTCATTGGAAGGATGGGGAAGGGAGCCAAGAAAGGAGGTCACCGAAAAGGTAAGAAAGATGACTCTTCAAACCAAGGTTAGAAGGATTTAAGTCATGTAAAATGTTTCAAGTGTCAACAGAAAAGGAAACTATCCCATCCAATGTCTAGAGAAAAAGAAAGGGAAGGCTTGTTATCCACCCTAGCGTAGGGGTAACTAAGGAGATGATGTCTTGAGGCCCGCAAGTAACAGACATGGAGTGTCAAGAGATGGATGGATAGCACAGCCCATGGAGCCCCTTTTCTTCACCACGCTTCACCATCATCATCAGCAGCAGAGCGACGTCCACCACACTGACTTGATCCACAGAGGGCGACAGGTCTTGCTTCATGAGGTAACTAGTCAAGTTTCATGGTAAGTGTCATTTTAATACTTGGGGCATTTAGATAAGTTTCAAAGGTTTCTTTCTGATTATGAGACGTTTGCTCAAAAGTTATGTTTTTTACCATTTTTCACCTTGGTGGTTATCCTGGGGTTCCTAGTAAGTTTTCCATTCCCGAGGAAAAGGGTGCTACTGGGGATCCTTCTTGATGGGTCATCATGCCATTCCTGACCATCTTTTATCACTTTCCATGTTCATTCCTCTTTGTATCCTCACCTTTTGAGTTTTGGGGTTACATGTACCCCAAAAAGGGCTTATACCTCATTCTCTTATGGGAATAAGGGGCATAAGGCCCAGAGGTTGTTGCAGTCAGCATCAACAAATAAATATAAGGAAAAAGTAGCCACGATAAAAATGCAGTCGCAGGGATACAAGGAACACAAAAGCCATAGTCCAACAACTTGAGTTCTACCTTTCTAGGTGCTCGCCCCAAGTCCTCGATGCAAATGAATACCTCACCTATTTGAAAAGGACTTATAAGTATCCCACTTGAAAGGAAATGCATTTAATGAACAAAAATCAAGAAACCTTGTAAAGAGGAATTGCAAACTATCTAAAGAAAATATAAAAGGCATTCATGGGGCTTGGAAAAAGGTTGCGCCCCAAGCGAAAGGTAACTCAAGGATGCAGTGCACCCTCCACAAAGGCACCCATGGAAAATGAGACCATATGAGACCCCATGACCAAAAGGTTCTCCCTCATCCACTTCAATGACCCCATGCCCAAAAGTTTCTCCCTCATCCACCTCACATTCGTCACATGGCCTAAATAGAGTTCACCTGGGAAACACTCCTCTAGTTGGGGAATTGGCTTGCCCAATAGAGCCTTTTGATAACCCTCCCATATTTAAATTTGGTAAATTGCATAAAGTCTTTAAACATGTGTTTAATTTGAAAGAGGGGATCCAATGTACTTGTTTGGGTGGCTCTTGTATTAAGATCGATTTACTTGGCATGATTCATATGACTTGTGGACCCTTGGATGGCATACTATAACACACAAAATATATATATATATATATATATATATATATATTACACAATAATAAATAATATTAATAACAATAATAATTAATGGTTAATTAATGAAAGGACAAGAGACATACTTTTTCACCTCATGGGCAGTCAATGTCTATATGTATACTGCCATGAGGGTCATTGTAATCATCTTATCTCATTATTCATAATTTTATTAACGCTGTCCTATATGGATTTCTATTATTTGTCCTTTTTACACTCGATGTTTTCCTAGCGGACTAACCTTGTTCGTCACATTGGTATCAGAGCCTCGTTTCTGATCTTGGCCATTGGCCTCACTTATTCATACTTTGTCTAATTCGGCTTTTATCCAAACCCTATCTTATCAGAGTTTCTCTGATTGTTTGGTCATTGACCACTCCAGCCTTTGGCTATTTAAAAATATTGATGAAAGACCGTTCCGCTGCAAAGAAAACTCTAAAGGAAAAAATTCTACCAAATCACGAGATTGTTNCCAAACCCTATCTTATCAGAGTTTCTCTGATTGTTTGGTCATTGACCACTCCAGCCTTTGGCTATTTAAAAATATTGATGAAAGACCGTTCCGCTGCAAAGAAAACTCTAAAGGAAAAAATTCTACCAAATCACGAGATTGTTGTTTCCGTGGGCATTTATCAGGGAGTTTTATCTAAAAAAGCATACAGAAATAAGAAAAGAAAACAATCTTAAAGAAAGAAACAACAGACACTGTGTTCGGAAGAATCGAACTTGTTTTCTTTGTCCGCACGAAAGTGACATAGAATACCACCTCCATTGAAATTGTTGACGACAATAATCTACCATCAAAATAACCGTGCAAATCATTCGTGCATTTGCGAATAGGCATTCCGGAAAGGTCGTCTGAATACTACTTGCAGACATGCGCCAGGAATAGCCACCACAGATTAGACTGAATTAAAGTAATTACAACCAACATTCGAAAATTGTGGACAAGATAAGCCATTACGATTAGCAGCCATTTAATTAAAAAATCCAAATCTGACTACCGCCACGGAGGTAAATGATCCAAGTTGAACAGAATTCAAGAAGAATCGTTGTCGTTATA
Organism: Picea sitchensis; assembly: GCA_010110895.2. Classification (NCBI taxonomy): domain Eukaryota; kingdom Viridiplantae; phylum Streptophyta; class Pinopsida; order Pinales; family Pinaceae; genus Picea; species Picea sitchensis. Next base: position 93,565 of record SNQJ01S0026309.1, on the reverse strand, counting down.
CAAACAAGAGATTGGGCCTATTGACTCCAAAATAGTGGTGTAGTGGTGATACATAACTCGGAAAAAATCCTTAATCGACACCTTTATGGAAAGGACAGTCGCAAGAAATTTAAGTTTGTATCACCACGCCTCTTGTTAACAACAAACAAATAATCGCCTAAACAACTATGATATGAATTGTTGATAGGAATAGCACAGGTAGGGAAGCCGCAAATCAAGTATTGAGCAAAGACACCATAAATCCAAAGTTGCCACACCGCATTGTCCACCTAAAAACC
>SNQJ01S0026309.1:51068-75291 GCA_010110895.2 Picea sitchensis | reverse complement strand
GGAAGAAGAAAAGGTGGTTCCTCCAGGGCCATGCTTAGGTCAATCCTGCTCTCGGTACTCCATGTCTAGGACCTGCGAGCCTCGAGACATGATCTCCTAGTTATCCCTAAAAGTGGGGATAACAGACCCAAAAAACCCGAACTGAACCAGAACCGAAAAAAAACTGGATCAAAAAACCTGTCACTAAAAATACATAAAATATTCAAATTTTGAAAAAAAAATACATATTCATGTGCATCCATGTGAATCCAAACCATTATACACAAATTTGCAAAGTTTCTCATATATATATATAACAAGTAACAGTAAGTGCACTCCATAGTCATATGAATATTCGAATCAAAATACATCATCAAAAAGGCTCTAAATGGCAAGTCCAAAAATAACTCTAGAGTCTAGGCTAGAGGCTAGAGAGTAGATACTACACAATCTAATAATCTGAAATTGCATACTGAAACTCAAACTCAGAGGACTCAGACCCGTGAAACTCAGACTCAGAGGAGTCAGACTTAGACTCAGAGTCATCATCTACATCATCAACATGAGTAGACTCAACAGGGGTATTCCGAGCCTGGCTAGATTCCCCTGGTCCAAAAGGCAAAGATACACTTGCAACATCAGTGCACACATTCTCTTGATGTGGTTGGGGATCCAAATCCATCCAGGAAAGGTCTTCATTGTCAAAAGTTGTTGGTTGAGTCTCCACAACCCAATATGATGAAGGATCAACATCATCCAAGAATATGTTGTTGGATTCAAGGGTCTTGCTCAGCAACTGGTTGTGCCTCAACCTAAGGTTACACTGAACAAATACCATATCATTCAACCGTTTTTGCTCTAAACGGTTTCTCTTCTTGGTGTGTATACGCTCAAAAACACTCCAGTTGCGTTCACACCCAGAAGCACTGCATGTCTGGCTCAATAAACGAACTGCAAATTTCTGCAATTCATGGCACTGACTACCAAATTGTTGCCACCAATAAGCTGCATGTAAAGACAAAGAAGATTTAGCAAAGCAGTTTGAAAGTTTGACTTAATTTTTGCCATGAATAATATAATTGAAAGACTTTACAATTACTTACCTGGTGGATCTTTTTCTCTACTTTCAACAATCATAGCCATGCCAAAGGTACCAATACTCTGCTTAAAATGTAAGAGTTTGTTGTGTATCTCATCTTGTTTGTTGGAATCAGGGACCATGCGCTCAATGCATTTGTATAATCATTCTTTTACCTCCCCATCTGCTTCAAAATCTTTTGTGTAATGGTACCTTTCAAAGAGTTAAAACTTAAGAGTCAATGAGTTTGAACTTTGAAACATTAGCTAAAGTTTAAACATTTGTAATTAAAATTTAATAATATATCTTAAAAACTTCGAAATTACTTACTACTTACCTGGGATTCAAGTAATATCCTACAGCATGTCAAGGCCGATGGAGTTGTTTATTCCATCTTTCATCAATGATTCTCCACAAAGGAAGATACTTTTATCCTTTACCCTGATATGCTTCCTTTATTGCCTCCTTTGCTTGATCCATGGCCTCATAAATAAAACCCATGGTTGGTTTATCACCATCCACCATTCTCAATACTTTCACAAGAGGCGCACTAAATAGCATTGTCTCATCTGCCCTTTTTCCAAAATGCTTTCTCATACACCTTTTCAACAATCTCTTTGCCTTCAGCCTTCTTGCTCCATTGAGATGCATTCCACTCATCACAAGAGAACATCTTCCTCGGGTTGGATTTTTGGTCGATCATGGATTGCAACATAAGAAAATTCGTTGCAAAACGTGTGATAGCTGATATGACAAGCTCTTTTCCACCAGTGTTTTTTCTCATAAGGTTCAAAACCCATGTGTGGTTGTAAATGTACCTTGTTATGCTTTTACCTTGTTCCACTGTTTTTTTCACCCATTCAATTTTCCCAATATCCTCAAGCATGAGGTCCAAACAATGGGCTGCACATGGAGTCCACCAAATGGTACGATGTTTTTCCTCTAACATCCTTCTAGCTGCAACATAATTTGAGGCATTATTTGTGATAACCTGTACAACATTTTGCACCCCCGCCTCCTCAACTACCTCATCCAAAAGACGAAATAGTAAATGTGCATCTTTCACTTGATCAAATGCATCCACTGATTTAAGGAACATAGTTCCTTTAGGGCAAGCAATAAGGAAGTTGAGAATGGTGCAGGATCGTTGATCAATCCATCCATTAGACATGATTGTGCACCCTGTTTTAGACCATGACTCCTTGAACTCTACGAGGTATTCCTTTACTGTTTCAACTTCATTTTATAAAAGATTCCCCTAATATCCTCATAACCAGGTCCCTTGAAGCCCGGACCACATGAAGTTATAGCATCCAACATAGGTTGATAATAAACAGACCTTGCAACATTGAAAGGTATGTCTGCATCATACCACCACCTAGCAATGCATTCCCAAGCAGCCTCCCTTTCTATCTTCTTCCATTTGGCACCAATAGTGCGCTGAGCACCAGGGGTAGTGCGGGGTACAAAAAATGACTCAAGGTTACCACGAGGCCTTTTGGATGGATGGTGATGGATCATAGCACCACTTCCACCAACATGTTCTTCCCTAGGATTGGTATAAGGATCACGCTCAGGGATTGGGAAAGAAGAGGATTCCTCAAAACTAGGCATTCTATCTTGAAGATCATTATCAAATTGAGTTCCACTACTACTTCTCCCCACCTCTTTTCAAACCTTCTAATTCTTGGCTTTCTCTGCTTGATAGGCATCAAGATGGCCCTGCATCTCAGCTTTTAGTTCGTCAAAAACTTCCAAGCATGGTTTTATATTCCCCCTTGCATGGGCTAAATGTTGCTTGATCCTATTAATACCTTCCACAACAACCTCCTTTTGGCAATAATTACAAACCATTTTCCCATCAATCAATTGACAATGAAGCCATGTTGGATCCCTCTTATCTTTAGGAGCCATGGAAACAAATAAAAATCTGCAAATAAAAACCCTATGTTTTTTTAATTGCTAGGAGAAAACAACAATAATTTTAAGGAGTGTAATCACTATAGTTTTTAGGAGTAAGTGCACAGTTTACATACCTTGAAATCTACCCAAAAAAACAAGCTCCAAATCTGCCTAAGAAAATGTGTCCAATTCTGCTCCAAATCAGCTCCAACTCAGCTCCAAATCTGCTCCAAATCTGCTCCAAGAAACTTAGCAAAAGAACTCTCCAAATGAGCCCAACAATCAGCTCTTCAAATCAGCCTAGCAACCTGTCCAAATCAGCCCTGCAATCAGCTCCCTAAAATCAACAAAAACCCTTAGCTCACAAACTCAAGAGAACCCAAATGAATAGTGTGAGTGAAATAGAGGGGGTGGGGTTGGTTTTACAGGTTTATTAGGGCTCTAGATATTTCTAGAACCTTCCAATGCATGTTTCTTTTTTTATTTTTATTTTTAAATTTGCAAATCCCCTTACTTTTCCAGCCGTACGGCGGCTGTACGAAACTGGTCGGTTTGAGAAAAAAAACCAGTTCTGTACGGAACCGATCAATAACAATTTGTTTGTCCGGTTTGAACCGATGTCCTCTATGACCCGGTCGGACCAACCGGTTTTATCGGTTCCAGTCCGGTCACGAGATCCTCAAGGACAAGACACCGGAAAAATCATTTACTAGTGAGAAACCTGAGGTGTCACATTTTCATTCTTTGGTAGTACAGTTATATTTATGTTCCTGATGAGAAAATGACCAAATTGGAACCCTCAAGTATTAAGAGTATTTTTGCTAGATACAATGAGACTTCAATGGCTTACCAAATCTATGTTATGGTGCAATGGAAGACAGTGGTGAGTGGAAAAGTGACGCTTGATCAAGATGTGTGGTCCTCAAGATCATAGGTATCTCCTTTAGTGATTGAAGGAAGTGTAATGGTTGTTGGTCTAGAGTCTAATCCATGAATAAAAGAAGACTTTGACCTCGATTTGGGGGAAGAGAGACAAGGGAAAGATTCCTCATTACCCTCTACTTCAGCCCATCAAAACAAAATATGGCTTACTTAGACATTATAGGATGCACAGGAGAAGTAATCCTCCTAAGAGATTTACCAACCATGTTGCATTGAATTCTTCCACTAATGAGACTTCTAATTTTACAGAATAGGTGTCAAGTAACACCATGATGGAGGAGTGTGATGTTTGGGAGAAAGCTCTAGAAACATTTGTGGGATCAATGATTGATTCCAAACACTGCAACAGACATGGTTTTGAATGTTGTAGGTAGAGGTACAGAGGGAAAAGATTGGTGTTGGAGAAAACATTTTCTTCACAAATAGGGAGTGATAATTTTGGGTTGCTCTAAAAGTCTTTTCACCTACCTAGGAGAACGCTTCATGGGAAGTGAAGGGATTGTGGTCTCCTAGCCCCCTTGTTTACGTTTTATTTACATTTGGAGAGCTTAGATTGGGTGTATGCTTGCCTTGGGATCAGTGCTAGGAAAGCGCACTTCTTCATATGGTAATTGGCACATGTGATGTATTTGACATCTTCTACAAAGGTGCACTTATTGAGGATGATGGCACTTGGCACATGTGGAGCAACCACCTTGGAGGAGAACATTAGCCACTAGGAGGTTTGTTGCTTGGCCTTAGCAGCACGTAATCTCCTTACACACAATTTCAAGAGGAATGCTTTAGTTGAGAAGCCACTGATTAGAGGATGCACTATCTTGGAAGTGGTGTGCTTGACATGTGGACACCTAACTTGAAGGGTACACCACCTTGGGGGTTGGACAAACCCTAGTGTAACATGTGGATACCTTATTTTGAGGAGCGCTTCATTTGGGACTCGGGAGCTTGTTTGTTGACTTAGACTAGGGTCACTTGTGGACTTAGTCCATGTTTTAATGTTGGCCCCCCTCTCCTTATAAAAGGAGAGTGTCTTTGTTAAGAACAGCTACTTTTTATCTTAGAGATCAATAGTTGGTGTGATGCTAGCTATTTGGAGAATCTTGGAAGATCATGTATTACTCTTGTAAAAAGGATTAGTACTTATGGGATGCTAGCGCTAGGGTTCTTTCGCTTGTGATGAAGTGTTGGAGTGGGATGTGTTACCCATTTTCTTGTCTGAGACCAAATGGGGTCTTGAAGCTGCTTTTGAAGAAAAAGAAGCTCTATATCAGCTGCCAAAAGAAGATGGGGTGCAGTACTATGTTGATAGAGTCAAGGAGCAGAATCATCATTGAATGGCAACCATCCTAACTTTCCACAGAAAGTAGGGCAGACTGTGATTAGTGGAAACAGTCTTTTCCAGGCACAACAGAAGGTTGTGGTTCTAGTTCGGTGTCCACTCAAACAGATCCCAATTCTTCTTCGTCTTAGAGTCTGAAATGTCACAAAGGACTGGGCATTCAGAGGAATGTTTGCAAAAGAGAAGGTTACAGGAGTGTCAAGGAAGTGCTACATTCTGTTTCAATCAGACCAGTCTCTAGTTTTTTATGGAGATCTTGTTGACATAGAGAATTGAAGAAGGTTGTTGGTTCCAAAAGTGCCTATGGCAAGGCTACTGGGTCTTTTACGTCTGTTTTTCAAAGAATTTCCTTCCTCTGATTTTTCAACCAGCTCAGAGACAACAAGAACTTGTCTAGTAAAACCTCCTCCATCTTGTCACGAGGCATGGCCACATATTCAAAGATGCTTGGTGCTTGCAATCTAGGTTCTGATGGTGGCTGTCCATATAGGACTGAGAAACCATCTGCAGATTCTAGACATTCTTGATGACAATATTGAAACTATCAAGTATAAGGATCATTGACCACCTGGACTCGAAAGCACAACAGAAGTCGGGATTTAAATTGTGGAGCTTGTTCCTTCTCAGCTGCTTGCATAGTATCTACTATCAACTCATGCTGGGCATATCTATCAGAGATAACCTTCTTGCTATGAACATCCACCAAAGAAGGGACATACAGATTCAGCATGCAACCATGGCAAAGGGAGAGCAGAAGTGAGTTAATTGGTACTGTAAAATGAGGACTAATTTCGGCCTCTGTTGGATCTGGTTCAGCGCTTGATTGTTTGATAATATAGCACAGGAAATTATGGCAATGTGTGTGTACACTGTATATATACGTTTTGAGATTGGACTATTAAGCCATATGGTGAGCCGATGTGAGCTACAGAGTTCGATTAAGGCTGATTTGAAGTGAAGGTTTTAAACTGTGTTGACCTGTACATGTGTTTTGAAGCTGACCCTTACCTTGAATTTGATTGGGCGGTCGCTCCTTGGTTTGGAAGGATCAATGAAGGCTTAAGAGCCCATTGTCCACCTTGGATTACTTGAGGAACCTATCAATGGAGATCTACAAAAAGCAAGAATGAACATCATCTCACTCTAACCTAACACATGAATGCCATTCCTCTTAAGCCTCTAACACCTCTAGAGTTTCATCCTTCTCTCCTAGGTGTACACACCTATCCATGGAAGAGCTCTCTAGGACTCTCATCTATCTCAATTAGTAGAACCAAGTCACATCTTCTAATAACATCTTGAACAATGCCTAGAGATGATCAAACCATTCCATTATAATTTGATAGTGTAATGAAAGTCTTGTTATTCTCAACCATTGTCCCTCAACACACTACACCCAACTCCAAGTTAGGCTAGATTTGGCATTGTGAAGAGGACTAGAGTTTCCCGACAACAACACCAGCACAATACTCTAACAAGGACAAATCACCATTCTCCTCTCTACCACCAGGAGTTCCTCATCCTTCAGATGCTAGGAGAGTTTCCATCCCAACTTCCACCTCAACTCTTATTGCTTCTCCTGCACCCAATGGGAACTATTGAAGGCCACTATGCAACGTGCACCACTCCCCAAGGGACCATTAGTCTAGACCATTCTCCAGTGAACATTATCAAGCAAGATCTTTGGGTTAATATTGTTAAATTTATATGCAGCTGCGAGAGCCATTCTCCTGGAGGATGGCCAAGTCCCTAGATATGTCTAGGGCCCCTGGACAGGGTCCAGGGTACCCATGCCTGGGGCATGGGTTTCTTGGTCTGGGACCAAGCAGTTAAAGTCCATGCCCTGGGTGTTTCTTGGTCTGGGACCAAGCGCCAGTCCCTAGATATGTCTAGGGCCCTCGGACATGGTCCAGGGTACCCATGCCCGGGGCAATGGGTTTCTTGGTTCCGGGACCAAGTGCTTAAAGTCCCTAGATATGTCTAGGCCCCGATTGTGGTTCGTGGTACCCAGCATGTTGGGGCATGGGTTTCTTGGTCCGGGACCAAGATGTTAAAGCCCCTAGATATATCTAAGGCCCCTAAACAGGGTCCAGGGTACCCATGCCCTGCACATGATCCTTGGTCTCACTCCAGGGATAAGACCTCAGGAAAAGTCCTGGCGCTACTTGATTCTCAATCAAGTACTTGATGGTACATGACCTTCCTTGAAGAAGGACATAACCACAAGAGGGATAAGTCCCATATGCAGTGAGTAATAGGTTCACCATGTGATATGAAGGAATGAGTAATGCCACCTTGCAAACCCTCCTTTACCCTTGGTTGATTGGTTTGGGGCATTGTTGGTTTATTAGGGGTAATGTTTTAAAGTTAAATACTAAATATTATTGTCACATGTTTAATTTCCAAATTTAAACATGTGACTTTTTAGTTAACTTAAACTAGCCCTAACCCTACCCTAAGTACTATTTAAGAAACCCCCCTTACACCTATTCTATCTATCATTCTTGCTTCTTGTGATAGCGTGGAGCCTCTCCAAGTCTGCGGCCTCTTTCTGTGGAGAACTACCTTTTTCATTTGCTGTTGATGCCTGAGCCTGCCGTGACTTCTCTGCTGGGTGCCGCGTCCCTTCTGCTGGCTGCCGTGACCTCTCTCCTGGCTGGTGTGTCTTCTCTGCTGGGTGCCGCGTCCCTTCTGCTGGCAGCCGTGACCTCTCTCCTGGCTGGTGTGTCTTCTCTGCTGGATACCACATCCTTACTCCTGACTGCTGTGTCCTCTTTGCTGTGACTGCCGCTGTTTTCTTCATTGTCTGGGCATGGTTAGGTGCGGCCCTCTTCAGATCTGCTGTGGTCTCATTTTTGTGCTTAGGGTAAGTGCATTTGTTGGCTGAGTTTTCAGTGTAGGAGCAGTGAGTTGGTATCCCTATCCTAAGTCTGCTGTGCAGCCCTCTAACTAGGGCAGTGTTGTGGGGTACTGGTTGTAAAAGCTCCTAATCTGCTCATTTTACATCACTGATTGAGGCAAGGGTTTACACAGTTCAGTGTTTTCAGATCTGAAGGTTTCTTGGGCAAGGGTTTTTATTGTGAGGGTTTGAGCTCTTTTCTTTTTGTGTTTTATCCCTGTGGCCGTTGAGCTTGGTGGCAAGAAAGTTCCTTTAATCCTTGGCATAGAGATCCACATTTGATCCATGAACTGAACCTTTGTCTGAGCATATAAACAGGATCTATACCTATTGTGTTTATCGTGCTATCTTCAGAGGTAGGTTGCTGTACCAGGTATGCTTCCTACTTGTTCCTCTTTGATTTGGATCTAATCTGATTACAGAATTGTTTAATGTGGTAAGCAGTCTATAGATCTAAAGAAATGCTGATTGTGAAATGATTAGGCAGAGTGTTTTTAGATCTAAGATCGTTGGTTAATCAAATAGATCTACTGTTGTATTCAGAGCTGTTCATTACTAATTTAGATCTGAGTTATATTCATGTGTGATCTGAGTTGTTCTTCTTAAGATGCTAATGTCTTTTATTTAGATCTATCTCCTATATGTTTTATCTCTGATTAAACTACAGATCTAAGTGTTGTGGTCATTGAAATAAAAGAGACTTTTGTTTTGCTATTTTACCCTAAAACTAACAAATATTGTCATTCCTGGCTCTAAAGACAATAACAACCTCTTCTTCTTACTTACAATCCAATCCGCTACTATGAGATTGTATTCATAGTTTGCTCCCTATAAAGAATGGAGTTTTTCTTCTGCTTCTAGCTCTAGGTTTTCTTTTGTATTCTTAGGAGATGACTTTTTCACCACCCCTATCACCAATTTTGTCAAGATGTACTTTCTAATCCCATTAACCTCTTTTGATCATTAGTGAAAAAAAATATAATTTCATCTCAAGCAATCATGTAATCAATTCTTCAAAAAAAAAGCAAGTGGCTATGGTTTAGTCCAACAATACAACAACCTATCTTTGATCCAAACATGGCAAATTATTATAACTGTCCACTTACTGCATTTACATTCTTCCAATATTCTACACAAGCTGACTGGGGTTCTTGTTGTTGGGAAGGAGTCAAGTATATCTACATAGATTTTCTTTGGGAATCTAGACAGCATCCACTTTGCTCATAGATACCTCTACATAGCATTTCAAACCTACAAGTTGCAAGCACTAGAGATATATTTCCTTCAAAACAGTTCAATTAATCCACTCCAAACTAGATTGTTGAGACATGAAAAACAACCACAAACACTCAAATCACACTAAATATGAAAGAGCCTCCACCCAAACAAATCAAACAAGAAATAAAAAGTCTCTCTCCTGCTGCAAAAGGCTTACTGACTAGAATTTAAATGCAATGTCTACCAAAACAAAAATTAAATTTGTTACTTCAAATACTCACCTCCCAAGAAAGAGCATGAGGACGACGGCATTCAATCTTTGCATTCACAGGCGTTGCATTTGAGAAAGTTTTAGAGGCAGAAGACAAATTTTCTACTTTATCAAATCCTTCCACTCTAGATTTTAATTCTTTGAAGTCAGATAGTGCTTCTTCAAGCACAAGACCTGCCTCTTTCATCTGCTCTACATCACATTCTAATTCACATAGAAGATAAAGTTCATCGATAGCTCTATTCAAATTTTCAAAAAGAAAACACCAAAGCCGTTGTCTGAATCTTTCTTTGCTTTCTCCTGTCTCTCCTTTCTCATATGCATTTATCAACATGTTTGCTGCCATGCTCATATCCTTAGTAAACTTCTCTGTACTTTCAATCGCCTCTAGATCCTCCTTTGATTGTGCACTATCTCTTGTAATGTGAATCAACTCTGTTCTACATGATTTTTCAGAAGAATGTTCCCTACCTTCACAATTATCTATAGAAGAAATAGATTCTTGAATATATTCACCTGAGACAAACACCTTGTCTGGCATGGTTGTTTCCAAATAATTGTGATGATTTTCTATGTAACTAGTAGTGGTCTCTTCAATAGGTGTTCCTTCAGCTTCATCCAGGATCAATGATAATTGGTTTCCACACCCATCACGTTTTACAGATTCATTATGAATAGAGCCCTCCTCTTGTGCCTTACAAAAATCTTCAACATTACTAGATTTATGATGGAACTGTTGCACACAACTTTCAGATCCTCCAATTAGGTTGCCTGAACTTACAGCAAAATCATCCTCCTTTGAATCTCCTTTAGATATTTCTGAATTGTTAGGAGGTGCATCACTAATCTCAAATTCTTGCTCATCTTCACTAACTCTTGAATTACCCTGCATAACTGAACTATTCTCCTTGCTACTATCACAGAAAGCACTCCTAGCCAAGGGCATATTATCCTCCGTTATAGACCCCTCATCTGAATTTTGAGGCTTAAGTGGTTCACTGCCTGTTCCCATGGGCTGAGTTTGTTCCAGCTCATCTTCATCAAGATTCCCCCATTTAATTTTAGGAACCTGAGTGAAGGATGAACCTATAATTGACTGATTTAAAACCTCTAATTCATGGTTAACAATGGAGGAGCCTCCCATACAACTGTCTGAAACATGGTTTCTTAAAGCTGCCATATCTATTAGTTGCACTTTCTCCAAAGAATTACCCGCTGACTTGACAGAATGCTCAATTTTACCAAACTGAAGCAAATGCTCAACTAATTGGTTGACAATTTTCTCCTCCGGAACTTGGGAACTCTGCTCATGTACCTTATGTTCTGAGTGCTTGTTTCCAGGTATAAGCTTTTTATCAGAGACATCTTTGTCTCCATCTTCAATCTTTTGTGGATTACCTGGACTTATAGGTATGTTGGAGGAACTGTGCCCTGCTGGCCCAGGTAGCGAAGTGTGGCCCTTCCTAATATCAGACTGTGCTTTTCGCAAAGTGCCAGAACGGACTCTGCTGGCTCCAACACTCTTGGGCATAGCAAATTTTGTGTTCGATCTGTGCTTCTGCAAAATAATTCAACCAATGAAAGGAATTTTGGTGAGCACTCACACTTCTGCACAGATATGACAGCACATACGTCAATAGCAACCAAAACTAAATAGAATACAATTAGAAAACCAGACAAAACCATATCCGTAATATCTAATCAATACTTAAGATTGTGAGAAAATCAATATAAAAAATTGCGGACAGGCAGACACCAAAGAAAGAAGCATGTAAGCATAATCTACTTTTTTTACTTCCAGCCAGCCAGAGCCAAAATCATCTGCATCTCTGCCATTTTTCTCCATCGTGTCCATTGGCTGAGTCTTCACCTTGTCTCCCAACATGACATCAAATCACTAGCAGTGCACTCTTGGAAATGAAAATAAATACTTCCGGATAATGAACTCAAGCAAGCCCAAATATTCCTGCACCAACCAGTAATCAATATATTGTTGATGTTCTTAAGAGTTTCTACTATGCTACTGTCATAAATTTATCTGATAAAGAACTAAATATGGCACCACTATGAATTTATCCAATATGCAAATTAATACAAAAAACAGGCAAGATTTGTTTATCAATGCAAAGAGAAATAGAAGACGTGGCAAGACAAAGGGGTGCTCAGGCTGATAGAATAAGCAAATCTGCATATCACTTTCACTACATAATGAATATGGTAATATGCACATTTCTTCAATTAAGCTATAGCATCAGCAGTAAGTGAAATGATTAGTTTTTAGCTCTTCAAGTAACCCAATCCCCAGAGCAGTATTGGCTGGCTGTCAATCACAAAAACAACTGGGATGACAAAACTGTAGGAGAAATGCGCCAAGAGTCTACATCAAAAGATGCAACAAGCAGCTCTGAGTTGACAAATAGGATAAGTATTCATGGAACCCCGCATCCAAATATATCATTAAAAAAACAGAAATGGCAGCATAAACAGCTCCAATCCCTGAAATCAATAAAAACTTAGAAGATAAAAGCTATCAAAGATGAAAAACAACATTCAGAGTCTTCAGATATACCTGGTTGCCAGTGATGAGCTTTCTAGATATGCTTAAACCCTCATTTACAGGAACCCCTAACTTAGGCACACTTTGTTTGTAATTTTACCAAAAACACCTCATAATAAATAATGTACATTAAAGAATTTAAATATTTACCTGAGATTTTAAGGGTTGTCCATAAGGACCAAGGTAATGTTAGATTTCAGGGTTACTCTGACAGTGTTCACACCACGTTTGGGGGTGCTTCATGAGATTTGGGGTACATGGTGTATGATTAGACCCTAGATGGTCCGTGATGGATTTGCACATTGGAGATGAATTATTCAATGGTTGCTTGACCTCCATTGGATGCTTGCATGACATTCTTCCTTGCATTGGAGATCTTCAGACAGCTTGGTGACATTCTACATGCTAGCCATATGGATGAGGTTGCTTGCTTAGAGAATGCCCTACATTGGAGGAGCGTTTGGCAGTCTAGAGGAGGGCATTGAACCCTAGACAGCATGGGGTAGCTTGGATGTTTGCATGGAGACATGGAGTTGACATGGGAACATCGAGGTTGCAACAGTGTTCATGAAGGGGGAGTGGACCCAGTGGAGCACATGGCTTAGAAGGAGCGTTGGTGTCCTTGGAGGCTTGTAGGAGGAGCGTTGGACACATTTCGTGGAGCACCATTGCATCGGAGCCTTGCTTGTGTACGACATGACCTTGGATCTTAACATGTGTACCCTTGGAGTGTAGCGCTCCACATGTGTGAGCCTACTTGTGGTTTTGTATGTAGCTTGTAAGGGTTTAGGGCCACATATGTTTTGTTGGCCTCCTTTACCTCTCATATATATAGAGGAAGGAGAGAGTCCTTTCATTATCATCATTGCACTATTTTCTTTGTACTTGTCTTCTTGGAGAAAAGTGTTAGGTTTCATGAGGAAACCATAGGAGTTATTATGAAGAGAAAGGATGTCTTTATTGGAGGATTCTTGTGAGATACTAGGGTTTACACTTGTGAAGAAGACAACGAACATGATGATGATATCTCATTCTCGATCACTCGTGTTAGAGATGTGACTAGAGGAGCGCACTAGACTCTCTCCCTCTCTCTCTCCCTCTCTCTCTCTCTCTCTCTCTCTCTGAGATCTTCATCTTTCTTTCTCTCTCTTTTCTTGGAGGCGCTACCGTTTCTTGGAGCTTTGGGAGCATCTTGAATACTAGGGTTAGTGTTTCATCCCTTGGAGACATTGGAGCTAGGATTTTGTGATTAAACCCCGGATTGTACGTGTTGAGGAGTGTAGAAGAGGAGAAGTCTTGCCTTGGAGGACATGCTAGTGTGATGCTTGCTCGTTAGAGCTCCTTGGTGTTGGCTAGGGTTTTTGTTGGTTTTCCCAAGCTAGGGTTTTGGAGAGCTAGAAGATTGTAGTAACCTTGGGATGAGGCTATGGTATGTACATGAAATTCATCTTTATACATATATATGAAATTCTCAGCTGTCCAATAATTGTCTTATTGCAAACTTGATTTTTAGCTATCTATTTCTTCATGGTTTAGTAATTTCCAGCATTAGTATGTCTTGTTGATCTGACATAAGGCTGAAATTGTTAAGAGATTTAACATTAATATTGAAGAAGATAGGGCAGATTTACTGCTGTGATTACAGCTGTCATAAAGTGAATTTCAGATCTGGCTTATGCATGACAAGATTGCTCTAGAGGGTTGAAACTTCTTGTCACGCATTTGGTATCTTTTCTCTTGGATTGCCTTGTTGATTGGGGTTGTTAAGAGGTGAAATATTGTCTGCTGTTGCTGATGTTTTATTTATATTTCATAAGAGCCCTAAGGGTTAAGATCCGGAAAACCTCTAGTTTGGAGGTGAATTTTCTGTTTTGTATTAACTGCCTTATGTTCAGAAATTTCTACATGCTGTTTTGAAAGGAGAACTCAACACTCAAAACCTAAAGGGCTATATATTTTTAAATGCATTAGTTAACAGAGCTTTGTTAGCCCAGAATTTTTCCATGATGAGTATTCAGTCCTATTCCGTCTTTCTGTCTATTTTGTCATTTAGCGTCTTTTATCTTATGAGCATTGTAGTTATGTGGTCAAAAAATTATAAGTTGGTTCATCAGTTGTCTTATAGGTTCACTATTAGTTGAAGGGGGCTTGCCTCCAGCTATTATCTACAAGCAACCTCCAAATATAGAGAGGCCCTTTTTTTGAATTGTGTCAACATCCCCGGCGGAGACATAAATGCAGAGTTGTCCAAATGGAACAATGTTTTTGAAATCCGTTGATCCATCGACACAAGTGAAGGATACTCAACTCATTTAGTCTGTGATTTTAGCAGTTGGGAATGAAAATATTGTGCACGTGATATTTGATAATACCTTAATTATGCCGCAGGTAGAAAAAAAATTGACTTATAGATATCCAACGATATTTTGATCTCCTTGTGCTGCTTATTGCCTAAATCTGATTCTGAAGGACATAGCAAAATTGGGGTGGGTGAAGGAGATTATATAAGAATGTAAATCCATAAACAAATATATCTACAACCATACTTGGGCTATCTTTGATAAGGGAGTTTACTGAGGGAAAGATCTTATTGCCTTGTTATCACCCAGTTTGGCCACGAACTTCTTTTCTTTGCAAAATTTATCTTCTCATTACATGAGTTTCAGAATAATGATTATTAGTCAACAATGGGCTGATTATTAGAATGTATAACTAATATAATTCATATTGTACTTTATATTGTTAAGAGTTAGTAATAGCAATAAATATTACAAACGTAAGTTAGAAGCAAGTTGTCAGAAATGGAACCGAAATACCCCATAATTATGAACTGGATCGGAACTAGCCATAAAAATAGTATAAAAAAAGGTTGAGAAAAAACATAAAATCTTCAAATTTTAATAATGTGTGTGTACAAGCCTCAAAGGTTAGCTTAATTGGTTGAACCATCCACCCAAGGCATATTGCCAGCGAGGAAGCCATAGGTCACAGGGTCAAATTCGATTGAGTCTCTTGAGGTTACCAGCTGCTATTCTGGTTGGTGATTGAACCACCCTCCATTCCGAATATTCCATGGAAGAGAAGGGGAATCCCACAAGGTTTTCCTTGGGAAAAAACATGTGTGTGTGTGCATCAACCCAGTAGGCTAGCTTGACTGGTTGAGTGCTTTGAGCTTCGTGTAGGAGGTCTCAGATCAGTCCTGTTGAGATTTGTGTACCTTGGAAAGTGGTCCCCTTGCATTTGTGAGTCTCTAGAGTCTAAACACAAAGGGGGAAAGTATTACCCTTGTACCTTTACTTTATGATCTAATTTCACTTTGACTTTATCACTTAAGTCATAAAGTGAAATTTGTCACTTAAGTCATAAAGTGACAATCAATTCACAAAGTGGGTGAATTAATAGACATAAAGCAAACTATGGAAACTTGAGTAAAGTGGGTTTCTAAGTGAGATTTATGAGAAGTAATCTCACCCATTGATTAGACTTGGCTAGATCTAATCTAGTCCATTGATCTTCTAGGTTTGGCCTAAGGAAGGCTAAAGGAGGCAAAAGGGTAAGGATGAGACTCTATTGTTCACTTGTGTAGTAGATTGAAGGAGAGGAGAAGGGAGGTGCACCATTGAGAGAGGAGAAGCCATTGTTGAGAAGGCAAAGCTTGAGGAGGCGCTTTGGTGAGAGGCTAAGGTGCTTGAACATGGATTCTTCCTTCTGTGGAGCGTGAGCTAGGAGGAGGGCACAACCATTTCTTGGGGGGCGCAACTAGCTTGTGAGGGGCGCATTTGTGGAGGGCACACTTCAGTTTTGTGGAGGGCGCACTTGTGGGTGAGGCTTATGCTTGAAAGGAGGTGTGGATCTTAGAGAGGCGCTTCATCTGAGAAGGAGGGCACAAGGATCCACTCATCAAGCAAAGACTTGGTCAAGGGTGCAAGCATTCTCTAGCAGGCACAAAGAGGAAAGGGCGCACAAGTCCAAAAGGGGTATCATAGATCAGGAACTCCAAAGCAATCTGAGAAAGATTGTTGTTGTAACAGGTTCCATTGCTATATTTTCTCTTTGTAGCATTTTGCTTTGAGAACTCCATATATATGTATATATATATCTCCCAACTGGTTTTCCCCTTGGGGATTTTTGCAGGGTCATGTTGACCAAAAACCACATGTGTTCATTTGTCATGTTTGCTTATTACTTTCAGCAGTAGGAGTTGTTAAGATCCTAGAGGGTATTTGGTGTTTTTGAGATATATGCATGTGCTAACTATGGCAGCCTAAAACTATATTTAAACCCATGCAAAGAGAGCCTCAAAAAGGGCATCAAATCCTAAAGCAAAGGGCAGATTTCTTGGCAGAAATTTCAGACTTAGTGGCTGTCCTAAAAACAGCAGTGAAACAGTTTGAAGAACCTTGAAACTTAGAGCCCAACAAGAGATCATATGACAGATCTGTTGGGCAGTCCTTAGTACCTCAAAAATCTTCATGGTATATAAGCCAAAGGGCACTTTTGGTGGCTGACGTTTGAGCAACAGTTGGCAGAATTTTTGCACAGTTTGGTCCTTTTTCACACTTGAGTTGAGTATGAAGTGGGCAGATTTTTGTTGCTTCAGTGCTGCTCAGTTTTACTTAGTTAGAGAGTATCAATTTGGCATCAGATGGCAGCCTTGGTAGCTAGTGGTTTGACGGTGGAGGATAGGCTTGCGGGAGCAAGCAATTGGTTTCCATGGAAGGCAAGGATAGTGATGATTCTGGACGAGGGAGAGTTATGGGAGATTGTGGAGAATCCCATTGTACCTCCTACAGATGTGGTTCTCTTTGCTGAGTTTCAGAAACAAAACAAGAGAGCTAAGAGAACAATCCTTGATGCGGTGAAAGATCATGTGATTCCTCACATTACTGGTAAGGACTTTGTATTTCAGATGTGGCAGTCTTTGTGTGGTCTTCATCAGATTCCTAACCAGAACCGCAAGATGGTGCTTCAAGAGAAGCTTAGGGGCACCAAGATGGTGAAGACAGATACAGTTACCTCATACCTCTCCAGATTCACTCAGATTCGTGATGAGATGGGTGCAATTGGCGATATAGTAGATCCCTATGAGTTGGTGCGGACAGCCTTGAATGGATTTCCCAAACCATGGGAGAGTTTTGTACATGGCATCNATACAGTTACCTCATACCTCTCCAGATTCACTCAGATTCGTGATGAGATGGGTGCAATTGGCGATATAGTAGATCCCTATGAGTTGGTGCGGACAGCCTTGAATGGATTTCCCAAACCATGGGAGAGTTTTGTACATGGCATCATGGCTAGGGAGCATATGCCTAGTTGGGAGAGGCTCTAGAATGACTTTGTGCAAGAGGAGACCAGGCGTGGTTCTGGATCTACTAGCCAGTAGCGTGGTGGGGAGGTAGAGGAGGATCTTGCTCTTTTGCCAAATGGCAAGAAGAAGACCAAGAAGGGTCCCAAAGTTGGGGCCAAGCAGCAGAGAGACATGAGCAAAGTGAAGTGCTTTGCATGTCAGAAGACGGGGCACTATGTTGGACAGTGTTCCAACCGGAATAAGAAGAAGAAGAAGAAGCAGGGTGGCACTACAGCGACAGCAAAGGAGGAGTTTACCACTCAGTTTGAGAGGAAGTGCCCCTTGATAGTTCGTTGCACATCAATTGAGTCACCTTCCAGCATCTGGTACATTGACAGTGGGGCATCGAGTCACATGTCAGGTGGGAGAGAGCACCTCACTGATCTCAAAGATCTAGAGATCAGTTTGGAGATAGTGCTTGGAGACAACACCATTGTCAGGGCAGTTGAACGTGGCACGGTATCATTTTAGAGGGAATGTATGCCACCCTTGGTATTCTGAGATGTGTTATTTGTCCATGGGCTGAAGAAGAATCTTATTTCAGTTTCATCCCTACAAAATAGGGGTCTTGAGGTGTCCTTCAGAGGGATAGAGGTCCTCATACACCCTAAGGGGTCCAATATCATCTCTGGCACGGTGATTGGACACGGGATGGGAAACAGTATAGATTACTTTTCCATCCTTTGCATGCCTTGGTAGCGAGTAGTAGCAGCAACAGCTGTCAGTTGTGCGAGCTATGGCATCGTAGGATGGCTCATCTGCATCATGGAGCTTTGAGATCGCTGAGAGATATTGTGACAGGAATGCCACGGTTCAGCATTGAGCACCAGGAGGTGTGCAGAGGGTGTACTCTTAGGAAGTACACCAAGACTGTCTTTCCAGCAGTGATAGTAGATCAGCTGGGGTACTTGAGTTGATACACATAGATGTGTGTGGACCTATGTCAAGTGTTTCCTTAAGTGGATGTGAGTATTATGCTACTTTCATAGATGACCACTCCATGAACACTTGGATCTATTTCCTAAAGACCAAGAGTGAGCTCTTCAAGAGGTTCCAAGAGTTCAGAGCTCTTGTGGGGACCCAGACAGGAAAGAAGATCAAGGTCTTATGGTCAAACAATAGAGGTGAGTATACCTCCACAGAGTTTGCAGATTTCTATACTCAGTAAGGTATCAGAAGGCAGTGGACCGTTCCTTACAACCCCCAACAAAACGAGGTTGTAGAGAGGAAGAACAGGGCCATAGCGGGTGCAGCGAGGAGTATGTTGCATGATCAGGCACTGCCATTCTACTTATGGGCAGAGGCTTGTAGTACTGCAATTTATCTACAGAACAGGAGTCCACATAGAGCTTTGGAGAGGAAGACTCCTGAGGAGGCCTTCACTGGGAGGAGGCCTAATGTTGAGCACTTGCATATTTTTGGGTGCTTGACATACTCTCATGTCCCCTCAGAGAAGAGGACAAAGCTAGATCCCACAACGGAGAAGGGGATCCTAGTTGGATACTTAGAGATCTCGAAGGCCTATCGTATCTAAATACCAACACGGAGGAGAGTGGTGGTGAGGAGAGATGTTAGATTCGAGGAGAGCAGAGCCTTCAAGAGATCACTTGAGTTGAGAGATAGAGTTGAGGAGGTCCTACAGATTGAGAGTGTTGTATCTCAGGGAACACGTCCTCAGGTGTCGAGTACACCGAGTTCAGGGGTGATTGGTCCACCCATTACAATTTCAGGTTCACAATTGTTGAGTACACAAATAGTTGGTGCAGATGCTTCAAGGTCATAGACTACTGTGCATGAGACTCAAAGGCATGAGGATACTACTCCGTCGAAAGTCACTACAGGGAAGAAGAAACTGAGATGGTTTCAAGAGACCCTGAAGGAGGCCAAGGAGTATGTTGGAGAGCCTCAGAGGTTGATGAGAGAGAGTAGAGCGCCAGAGAAGTTTAGGTCCTACTTGGCTATGGTGACAAGCATTTCAGATGCAAAGCCCACAACACTTGCACATGCAGTTGATCAACAAGTCAAGAGAGAGGCCATGTTGGAGGAGTATGACTCCATTATGCGCAATGATGTGTGGGAGGTTGTTCCTAGACCTGAGGGGAAGTCAGTTGTGACTTCCAGGTGGGTTGTATAAGACCAAGTATGCTGCAGATAACAGCATAGAGAAACACAAGGCCCAGTTTATGGCAAGAGGATTCTCTCAGATAAAGGGAGTCGACTATGATGAGAAGTTTGCACCAATTGCGAGATACACTTCTATCCGAAGCATTATTGCCATTGTAGCAGAGATGGGTTGGAGGATACATCAGATGGATGTAAAGACTATTTTCCTAAATGGATTTATAGAGGAGGAGGTGTACATAGAGCAGTTGCAAGGGTTTGAGGTGTTGGGTAGAGAGTCCCATGTGTGCCTTCTGAGAAAGGCACTTTATGGTCTGAAGCAAGCTCCAAGAACTTGGTATTCGAGGATAGACGCTTATTTGCTTCAGATGGGGTTTGAGAAGAGTGAGGCAGATCCTAACCTCTACTATATCATTCGAGGTGAGGATACACTCATTCTCATACTGTATGTGGATGATTTGTTCATCATGGGAGCAGAGCATCTCATAGTTGATTGCAAGCAGGGTCTTGCATCATAGTTTGAGATGACGGACATCGAGTTGATGCACTATTTCTTGGGCATGGAGGTTTGGCAGGAGGAGGGTCATATTTTTCTGGGGCAGGGGAAGTATGGTGCAGACATCTTGAGCAGATTTCTGATGGAGGACTTCAGGCCCGTGTCTACACCTATCGTCACCAACTGGAAGAAGCTTAGCGCTTCAAATTCAGAGTTGGTGGATGTTACAAGATACAAGCAGTTTATTTGGTCCTTGATGCATCTAGTCAACACTAGACCAGATATTTGTTTTGTCATAAACACTCTCAGCCAATACATGGTGGAGCCTAGAAGTGTTCACTGGATTGGATCTTCATCAGGATCTTCTTGGTGGCTTTCTTCACATATCTATCCTTCAAGCACTTCTTCATCTTTAAGGGCTAGTTCTTTGGCAAGAAATAACTCCTTTATACGATTCATCATTTCCTCAAGAGCTTTATTAGCAGCGTTTTCCTTTTCAAATCATTGAGCAATCATCTATGTCTATAGATAGTACAGAGGACTTGATGCATGTGAGGACCACCGAGTCGGCCGTCTCTAATGAGCATCCTGTAGGCTATATATATACCGGCATGTAGGCTATATATACCCACACAGCTTGAGTTAGTTATACACAGTGGTATAGATATATAAAACGATAGCATCTTCCAGATATAACTCAACATAGCTTTAGCCAGAGAATTGATTTTATATATATATATATATATATATATATATAGGCGAAGTAACTTAAGCAAGTTAGTATTATTAGGATCATCTAAAAGAAGAAAGAATTAGAAACTATATGCAGCAACACCTGCGATTCACAATACTCATGGGGATAACCACATTGTTGAAGAGTCGCTTCAGCACTTGCATTTCCATTCTCATTACGATGATGGGAATATCATCAGTGAATGTTGCAGACATGAATGCTATTATCGCGTTTATTGATGGCTTTTTGGTTCCACACAATGAAGCAAGAAATGCGATGGGAGTCGGTCCTCTTCAGTGGGATCGCAAACTTCCAAATTATGCATGCAATTATGCAAGACAGAGAAGGGGCGACTATCTCCTTCAACACTCAGACAGCCCCTTCGGAGAGAACATATTCTAGGGAAGCGACAATGGTTGGACCCCGTCACAGGCAGTGGCTACGTGATTAGATGAGAAGAAATGGTTTGACTATACCAAGAATATTTGCATTGGACCTAACTGCACTCACTACACTCAGGTTGTATGGAGGACCACCACAAATGTTGGTTGCGCCAAGATTAAATGCAACTCAGACGATACTTCCATCACCTGCAATTATTATCCACCAGGGAACTACATTGCATCCACGCCTAAATGATAGTATGCAATTATTAACCTTTGATCTTGATGATAGTATGCATGATTTGAGGTTGTTAGGCAGAAGCTTCAGAGGCAGGAGACCTCTAGGAGAAGTGAGACCTCCTAGGAGGTTCACTTGTTTCATGACAGAGGAGGTAGCCAGTCATGAGGGCTAGGGTATGGATTTTTCCTCGGTCACAAAGGGAGCAGCCAATGAAGCAAACTGGACAAGCAGGGTTTGCTTCAGTGTAAGAGGGAGCTAGTTGGCTCATGCAGAAAAGCAGACATGGAGGGAAAGACCTTCCAACATGATGTCAAGGAGAGACATTGTTAGGCGTGATGCTCATAGACAAAAAGTCTCTAGGAGCAGTATCCTTCCATGATGGGATCATACCAAATAGCAAAAACAATTACAGTGATCGTGGATATAGTCAGTCAGACCCACTGTAGCACATTTATGGTTATAGATCCAATGGAGGTGGCAGACACAGTACGATTCCAAGAGGGAACAGTTGTAGGAGCCCAAAAGGAGCAGTTGTAGAGCTCCAGAGGGAGCAGTTGCAGAGAGAGTGGAGGAGCTACTCTCAATACATGCAAATCCACTTCCAGAGGAGTTAGTCCCAGATTGGTTATTCTTGGGATGATCCATTGTTCCTGTCAGGAGATTGAGTATTCTCCAATGGATTGGAGGTGTGGTAGAGGCTAGGAAAGAAATTCCTCTGACAGAGGAAGTACACAGTTGTGATCTTGCAAAGATATGGCATAATGGACTGCAAGTCCATGGCCACACCCATGATATCAAATTTGAAGAAGTTGAATGAGGCAACTTCATACTCAAATTTGGTGGACCCTATGATGTACAGACAACTAGTTGGGTCTGTGATGTACCTAGTGAACACCAAGCCAGATATATGTTTTATGAGCACCTTGAGTCAGTTCATGAGTGAACCAAGGCAATTGCACTGGGTTGTTGCAAAGCATGTGTTGAGGTACCTACGTGGTACAGTTGGGTATGGACTCAGATACTTCTCAAGTGGAGAAGTAATGTTGCAGGGATATACAGACTCTGATTGGGCAGGGAGTGTAGATGACAGAAAGAGTACCTCTAGTACCTGTTTTAGTTTGGGCTCAGCCATGATATCTTGGATTAGCAGGAAACATAAGTATGTGGCACTCAACACTGTAGAGGCAGAGTACATTGCAGCATGTGATTCTTGTACAGAAGCGATATGGCTCCGTAAGTTGATTTCTGGACTATTTGATCAGGTGTCGGATTCGACCGTGATAATAATAATAATAGTAATCTATTTTTAAGGTCACGGCCAAGACAGACACCAAATTGGTGTATGAGACCCCCTTCGCCCAGCGATTTGACTGGTAAAGTCTACGAAGGTATACATACCCTACCCCCCTCTGGATTTGAACTTGATGTGACAATCAAAGTTGTGTGAAGCTTTCAGAGAACCCGATGTTCCATGACAGGTTGAAGCACATTGAGATCAAGTATTATTATATCCGTGATAGAGTCCAGAAGGGAGAAGTAAAACTCCAGTATATCTCCATCGATGAGCAAATAGTGGATATTCTAACGAAGCACTTGTCCAAAGGGAAGTTTTTGTACTTCAGGGACAAGTTGGGACTTGTGGAGATTGCTCCCTTGGTTGAGAGGGAGTGTTGATCCGTATCATGCTAGTATAGCTTAGATATGATGCTTCAGCATCATGCTAGTACAGCTTAGATATGATACAGATGTCTTGAGACGCATCATGCTAGTACAGCTTAGATATGATGTGTTAGCATCATGCTAGTATAGCTTAGAGATGGTGCATATGCCTGAGTCGCATCATGCTAGTACAACTTAGATATGATGTAGTAGCATCATGCTAGTACAACTTAGAGATGATGAAGATGACTCGCATCATGCCAGCACAGCTTAGAGATGGTGCATTGACACCATGCTAGTACAACTTAGAGATGATGCAGAGGCACCGATCTACATCATGCTAGTACAACTTAGATATGATGCATTTGCATCATGCTAGTACGGCTTAGAGATGATGTAGATGATACTCCACATCATGCTAGTACAGCTTAGATATGATGCATTAGCATCATGCTAGTACATCTTAGAGATGATGCATATGCTTGAGTTGCATTAAGCTAGTACAACTTAGATATGATGCAGTAGTATCATGCTAGTACAGCTTAGATATGATGTAGATGACTCGCATCATGCCTAGATTACTCAGATAGAGTGTGGCTCAGATAGTCACATGACACTCCGTTGAGTATGTGACAACTACGGGACACATGTGTAGTCATGAGACTATGGCGAAGACTGTGTGTCTCTGGACAGTAGTTGTATGCTCTGCTACGGTGGTTGTGTACCACTGGCAGAGACTGTGTGTCTCTCGATAGTAGTTGTATGCTACTACAATGGTTGTGTACCATCAGCAGAGACTGTGTGTATTTGGACAGTAGTTGTATGCTACTACAATGGTTGTGTACCACCGACAGAGACTGTGTGTCTTTGGACAATAGTTGTATGCTACTACGATGGTTGTGTACCACCGACAGAGACTGTGTCTCTAGACAGTAGTTGTATGCTACTACGGTGGTTGTGTACCACTGGCGAAGACTATGTGCCTTTGGAGAGTAGTTGTGTGCTGCTACGGTGGTTGTGTACCACTAGCGGAGACTGTGTGTCTCTAGACAGTA